>JAPPVO010000013.1:10747644-10797644 GCA_030407325.1 Camellia japonica
CATTTAAGCATTTAGCCTCATTGTGAACATGTTTTGATATAGCAACACTAACATACAATGCGATTATGTTAAAGCAAATAAAAGCTCACCTAGTACTCCAATCCAAAAAAGATGACAAAGTTAGAATAATGCATGATCCTAGCTATGCAATATGACTAATGCAACACATGCGATATGCAATTAGTTAGCTCGGCTACCAATATGGCATATGAATCAATTTGATAGCATGTGGTCTAAACACGTATTCAAAGAATGTTAAACTAACAATACAAGTTAGAATGATGCACCGAGCTCAATGCATGCAAGACAATGGATGCAAGGCATGAGAGATGCTAAACAAAACATGATGCCCTAAACAAACTATCCTAAGCAAGTAAATAAAAGAGAGAAAGACGTGGAGTTAGAAGACATACACGTTATTACAAGTTTGCGCCCTCACGCAAGAGGGTTCGAATAAACTAACTAACTAACTAATTAAAGCTAACTAACTAACTATTACAAACCCAAATGAAATAATTAGAACACAAAACTAACTAATTATTTACAAGACAAAAATTAGCTAGCTACAACTAATTAATTACAACACTTTACAAAATGTAAAGAAATGACTAAGTGAAGTAATTAAACCAAAAAGCCCCAGGAAGTGAGGAGTGTTCATGCACGCGCGCGGATTTCCATCGGAAAAAGCCACTGTTCTGCTACCAAAAAGCCTCTGTTGGAAAGTTACAACACTTGCACTGTTTTTCATCTCAAAACCAACTATGTTCAGTTTCAAAAGTCCACTGCTCCATTTGACAAAAGTGCCCGGCCATAAAATCCTGGTTCTTCTTGCTACAACAGAGAGCAAATAGGGCACAACCAAGGTATTTTCAAGGGTTGTTTGTACAACTTACCCCTCCTTATCATCAATCAGCTCAAAGGAATGGTAGATTTGATTCAGAAACCATCAATCGATGCAATTTCATTGCATGATGGCCTCTGAACCAAAGGGTACAATTTCAATAAATGCAACAAATAATGACTCTCAAACCCCCTCTCTATCATGGATTGATCAAGGGGAGTGGTTGAAAATGACTCTTGAACCGTTTTCATCACGAACAAGTATAAAACGATTCAAGACTCAAGGGTTCAATTAACGTCCGATTGAACCCAAACCAAGTTATTATCTTGCATCATCTTTTGTTCTCATTTTAATACTCCATTTTAATTACCAACCATTCCTTAGTAAGTTAAGTCCAAAGGTGAGCTTTAAGTCCTCTAATGGAAAGGAGCAGCAAACCAATAGTTGTTTTAGGCATGAGAGAAGTGTCATGCCATTGGTAATTAACCCCCAAAGGAATTAAACCATTAAGCACAAGACCTCAAGCTCAAGCTTAAACAAACAAGTGGCTGGAAACAACTTTCAAAGCAAAGCAAAGCAAAAGCCAAAAAAGGAGGGAGGTTGCAGAGGTGATTAAAGGTGATCACAAGTATGGAAAGCTTGAAATAAACACTATCAACTCAAATAGGTTGGTGGTTAAGACCTAAACCACCAAGCCTATGAGGACAATTACACTACAAGCATGCAATACAAAGCTTAAATGCAATGAACAACCAAAAAAAGTCCTAAAATAGTGCTAAATCAGTCCTAAAACATGCTGGAATTAAGACAAAAATAGCTAGAACAATAAGCTAAAACATGGAGCATGTTAAGCTAGTAAACAAGCACAAGGAGGGGAGGTTACCCCCTCCATTTTTGAGACTTCAAAACAACATTTTAGCCACTAAAAAAGTTCTAATAATTAGTGTTTAAAAGTTCAAAAAAAAGTAGACAACAAGGTAGGAAACACAAGGGTAGAGACCTAAGAAGCTAGGTGGAAGGAATGGTGAGCCTTTCAGTCCAAAATTTTAGAGTTTAAATAGCCCAAAAATAGTAGGCAAAATAGCAATTAAAGCAAAGCAATAAGCTAAGACTTATACCTCTTGAAGAGGAAAACACTTTCCAAGCAACAAATCAACACTTACACACCCTCAAGAGCTAAAAGTAAGCCCAAAAGTGCCTCAGCTCCAATACCACAAGGTTTAGAGTGTATAGGCAAAAGTTTGCAAAAGCTTAGGAATTTGCAAGAGAGAGAGAGAGAGAGAGAGAGAGAATTGTAAAGAGAGAGAGAGATAATTTTGCTCCAAAATGTTCAACCCCCAAAAATGAAAGGAGAGGTCTCCTATATATAGAAAAACATCAAACTCCCTTAGAAATATCCATACATACACGTGTAGGCAGATGCAAGCATAAGTGGAAACAGCTGGCACAGCTGGCATAAATATTTGCCAAAACACATCTGTGGCCAGTAGGCCACTAATTTTGGCCGGCAAGCCACATTAGTGGCCGGTAGCCAATAGTTGTGGTTGGCAAGTCCCAAGGTTTTTCAGGCTTGAAAAACTATGGTTGTGGCCCAAAACAAGGCAAGAGGTGTATAGGGTTTGAAGGCTCAAAGCCATGGCATTCTGCTGAGGACTTTGAGCACTTGACAAGCATATACACATTCATCATTGGGTGCACAAGCGGAGATGTCCAAGTTGTAAGGGCGGTCAAAAATAGGGTGTCTACAGTTGCCCCTCTTTGATAGAACTCGAAGTCATGAAATGACGTGAGTGAATGTCAAAGCCCGAAGACGACCCATTTTGACAAGGCCGTAAAACTTGGGCAAACAATCAATACAAAATAATTTGGTTGCGGCCGCAAGCTGCCTACGTATCCCTTTGCAAGGAATCAAACCAGCGTAGTTCTGAGGCAAGATGCAAATGATATGCATGAAAAAAACTTTGAAAGCTAGACTCACACGCTTCGCAAAGCCGGCTATTTTGAAAATTCATGATCATACAAGATGATGCAATAAGCAATAATAGATGTAATAAGCAATAACAAGATAACAACATATGAATGAGCAACTTCAAGCCTAAAACCAACACAGGTTCCATGCAAAAAGATCTAAAACACACTCTAACCACGCCAAAATGCGGGATGGAGAAAGAAAACACAGCTCAAGGTTGCGTTTCACACATCTTGAGAAATTGAGAAACGAAAATCGCTCGGGGTCGTGTTTCACACGTCCCGAGATAAAAACCACCCAAGGTCGCGCTTCACGCATCCTAAGATAGAGAAAAACCGCTCAAGGTCGTGGTTCATGCGTCCTGAGATAAAACCCGCCTAGGGCTGCACTTCATGCATCCTGAGATAGAAGAAAAACCGCTCGGGCTCGCGTTTTATGCGTCCTGAGATAAAACATGCCCAGGGCCACACTTCATACATCCTAAGATAGAAGAAAAATCGCCCGAGCTCGCCTTTCACACGTCTCGAGATAAAACACGCCCAGGGCTGCGCTTCACGCGTCCTAAGATAGAAGAAAAACCCCTCGGGCTCGCGTTTCATGCGTCCCGAGATGAAACACGCCCAGGGTCGTGCTTCACACATCCTGAGATAGAAAAAAAATCGCTCAAGCTTGCGTTTCACGCCTCCTGAGATAAAACATGCCCAGGGCCGCGCTTCACGCATCTTGAGATATAAGAAAAACTGTTCGGGCTCGCTTTTCATGCATCTTGAGATAAAACATGCCCAAGGCCGCACTTCATGTGTCCTAAGATAGAAGAAATATCGATCGAGCTCACATTTCACACTTCCTGAGATAAAACACGCCCAGGGCCGCACTTCACACGTCCTGAGATAGAGAGCAAAAGATGCAAAGAGGAAAGAAGGTGTGCGATAGATGCACAAAATGAACAAGTGTGATAGATGCACAAAGTGAACAAGTGCGATAGGTGCACAAAGTGAACAAGTGCGATTGATGCACAAAATGAACAAGTGCGATAAATGTACAAATTGAATCAGATTACAAATCAAAACAGTGACAACACATATTTCATGATTCATGCATTTAAATATCCGACTCCATACTTCATTTCCTCACTTCTACACATTCGAAAACACCCTCTCTCTCTCTAGGTGCTTCCTCTCTCTAGATTTACGCTTTATACACGTTTTTCAACGCCCCATGCAAAATTTTGTCGTAAAGCCCTCTTGATTCTCTACACTTTGAATCGATCAGATTTTGATTTTGTCACTTTTTCTGCATTCTCACCACTTTAGGCTTGTTCTCCTTGAGTTTCTCTCAGGTTTTGCAAACTTTCCCAAGTTTTGACTTTTTCTCCCATTTTCTCTCTCCTAAGGTTGACTTTTTCCAAATTTACCCTCTTTTCTCCATTTTTTTTTCATTTTTCACCCATTTTCACCCACTTTTTAGATGGCGGATGATATTCCTCATGACAGGGCTCCTCCTGAGGTTCCACCTCCATTATCACCCCATGCCGAGGTTGAGGAACCGGTGGTTGCCAGGGCCAGTGAGGCGATAGAGGACATCACAGCTGATCTTGAGGTGGAGTTCACTCCAGAGCTCGAGCCAGAGCCATTACCACTAAGGGTGCGACCTTTTGATCCGATGACGTATCATCCTTGTGCACATATACTACCGCCCGGAGGCATCAGGCGCTTCAGTGATTTTGCTCGTGGCGTGCCAAAGGACCTCCTACTGAGGGAGTCGGACTTCCACCTTCCCTCCAGCGCTATCGAGGTATGAACTCTATTTTCATGCATTCTTGCCTTTTCCTTAACTACATTTCTTGCACTACCTTTCATCTGAATGCTCTTTTATCAGCACCTAATTCACTATTTTCCTGCCACAGGGGAACTCCCGCTGCTCTAACGGCACATAGCGAGCCGGACTCTTCTCGGGGAGTTGGTGGAGAGGTGGTGGGACACTACCAACTCTTTCCACCTCTCTTCTGCCGGGGAGATGACGATGACTCCCTACGACTTCGCCATGCTCACAAGCTTAAGAGTAAAGGGTGATCCGATCCCCTTCAACACGGATATGGGCGAGTGAGAGGCAACATGGATCCACCTGCTGAGAGCACACCTACCTCTGTACAGACCGGCGATGGTGAGGTATAGGAGTTCACCGAGCAATTTCCCTAGAGCGAGCCGAGGCACCAGAGGAGGTGGAGCAGTACACCCAAGGCTTCTTGATGTTTCTCCTCGGTACTACCTTGTTTTCAAACATGTGGAACACTGTAGGCTTATATTTGTTGAGTGCCTTGGTGACATTTCCTCGAGTCCGATTCTATGATTTGGGTGGAGCTGGCCTCACCACCCTCTACTGCTACATGAGCTCGACTTCCCGGATGAGGGGAGAGTGAGTTGGAGGCTACTAGAGAGCCTGGGAGGTATGCACCACACCTTTCTGATTTTGTACTTTATATTCAATATCTGTTCACAACTTGTGCTTTTTGCTTTGCACTTTCTGCTTTAATATCTGTTCATGTATTATGCTTTATGCTTTGCACTTTCTGCTTTAATATCTGTTCATGCATTGTGCTTTATGCTTTGCACTTTCTGTTTCATATCTGTTCATGCATTGTGCTTTCTGCTTTGTGCTTTCTATTTCATATCTGTCCATGCATTGTGCTTTCTGCTTTGCACTTTCTGTTTCATAGCTATTTATGCATTGTGCTTTTTGCTTTGCACTTTCTGTTTCATATCTGTTCATGCATTGTGCTTTCTGCTTTGCACTTTCTATTTCATATATGTTCATGCATTGACACCACTGCCCTCTCTTTGTAGTTGTGGGTTTATGCCTACTTCAGAGCTCTGGCTCCGGAGCCTATGGAGGAGATTCCCCCCGTAATACTATATTTACGATGGTATGACAACTGGTGTCAGCATCGAAGCCGCGACGACACGACCTTCGCCTTCTTCTGTCGATACTTCGACACGGTGGCAACTGACGAGGTAACCTGAAACTCACTTTCATTTTTGCTTTACTACTGCTCTGATTCATACTTCAAAAACTGGAGATAACTAACACTCTGTACATTCTCTATTTGCAGCTCACATGGCAGGCCTGGGCGACGATGTTGGTTGGTGTGAGGGACCAGTACACCTGGGCCTGGTCCATATCTCACTTCTGAATTTTGCTGGAGGGCCCAGTCTGCCGGGCTTGGTTTCTGAGCAAGTGATTTGTGCGCCAGACCATAGGCTCGCTTGATCCGGTCATTCCCATGCCACCCCCAACGTCTATGAGGATAGCAGATAGCCTACCGGTTGATGCGATCATCCAGTTCATGGGGGGCCTAGACGCTAACTTCTTCAGAGCAGAGGGCGACTACGCGACATTCATCTAGACTCCTCTTATGCCTCCTCTGATGGGCGTTCGCACAGGCGAGGGAACAAGAGCTCCTGTGGCTGGTGAGGCGACTCGGGCGACCAGGGCTAATACTAGAGGGGCCCCTCCTATTGGGCAGATGACCGGTTGGCTGGAGATTCCCACTGCGCTCACATGTTGGCAGCCGATCGGGACAGCCTACCAGATTCCGATCAAGCTAGCAGAGACAGGACACGAATATATTAGAGCTCGAGGCGCGCCTCAGGTATGGACCACACTTTACAATTTGCACCCCACACTTCCATTTCAGATATGTTTATTCCAGATATTGATTAGTCAAATGCACTTTCAGGCACCTACTGAGCATACAGAGAGCCTCCTTGAGCTAGTTGCCTCTCTGATCGGCATTGTACAGAGGAGAGAGACGCTACTTGGTCTCCACGGTATTCAGGTAATTTCCTTTATTTCAGCATGTATTTTACTACTAAATCTGTTGTGCACCACACTATTCCCACCGATACATTGGCACTTCCACTGTAGTCTTCCCTAAACTGCACTGATACGCTGCATTGGCACACTGTACTCATACTGTATCTAATTTCGGCATGACACTCATTCTACATACTATGCTAGTATCTGATACACACACTGTAGCTAATATGTTGACAACTTTTTCCAAATTCCATCTATACCGAGGGCACCAGTGGTAGCAACGGCACCAGCACCAGCACCAGCATCGGTAGCACCTCCTCCAATAGCAAGAAGCAGAGAAAGGCAGGCCCCAGTTCGTGGCCGAGATGTGCACCACAATCGAGGCAAGGATAGGGGTACCCAAGGCCAGAACAGTCCCTCAGAGCCCGTTTTGAGAGATGATGATGCTAAGACTAGCAACTCCAAGGAGGCAGCAAGTCGACATTCTGAGTCATTTGAGAGCGGAGATGATACCGGCTCTGGTTCAGAGTCTGATTCTGATAGCGGTGCTGATAGAGACAATGCCCCGAGTCCTCTCTGAGGAAAAGGACGAAGAGGGCCTCTAGCTTGAGATGATTGGCGCCGATTTTTTTGTATTTTTCTTTTTGCTTAGTTCCTTTTTGTTTGGTAGCATTAGCACATGTATAGCTTCAGATAGGTTTTACTTTTGCTCTTGAAACTTGTATTCTCTTTTGTAAAAACCATGATCGGAATAAAACCTCACAGTTTTTATGAAAAGTGTTATCATTTTTGCATCATGAGCACCATATTTGCATGAAAATGAAAATGGAATTGAATTTTGAAAATGAAAACTTGTATTGGCACGATGTTCTTAATTGGGTAATGAGCCGACCAACAATCAAAATACAAAATACAACTAGATAAACAAAGCAAAAATAACTCAAACACAGATATACACACTTGCTAAAACCAAAAGACTCAAAAAAAGACCTCAAAACGCAAAGATCAAGACAAAAAACCAGGCTACCAATACTGCCTAGCACACAAGTGGACGGCAGGCCAGAAAGGGGGGTTGCCGACCACAAAAGGTGGGTTGCAGACCACAATTAGTGGCCTACCGGCCACAAATGTGAGGATCACCAAAAATCTAATAGCTAGCCTCTAGTCACAGCCTTATCTTCTACAAAAGGTCCTCCTTCGTGATTTCTTCTCTAGAACCTCATTTTAGCTTCTGTTTCTTCTAAAAATTGACATATTCCTTGCCGAGAAGCTCACGGATTGGATAGCTACTTTAGACGGCACGGAAAAGGTAAATTTTTGGGGTTTTGGCATAAATGCACCTTTTCTGTTGAGCCATACTCCACTTTGCTTTCCGTTCCTCTATGTCGTAGCCCGATGCTGGGACCCAATTACGCATGTATTTCGCTTCGGAACACAAGAAATGTGCCTGACTCTTGAAGAATTTTTGGTATTGATGGAAACCCAGCGTGATAAGGAAATCATACCTCAGCCCCGTTTTGGCCATGCCCAAGCTTTGGGACAAATGTGTGGTCTCACTTTACACGAAGCTTGATCTTTGGCCCATGACGGAGAGCTAGACATACCCAGCTTGATTCATCGATTTTCTAACATCGGCGATAGGGATGACTTCCTCTGGCAAGGTTTTCGGCAACATGCCCACTGTTTATGTATGCTTGTGCATATCTTTCTTGCCCCTAGTTACAGCGGAACTAGCATTCGGTTGATCGAAGTGGCCCAATGTCTGAAAGAAGGTAAAAGTTGCATCGGTTTGGCCCTGGCCGAGACCCTGATGGGCTTGGATACTTTTCATCATCGAGAGACCACCAGGTTTGCGGGGAGTCCACTACTTCTTCAAGTATTGTTTTCCACCTTTCTCATATGTGTTTCTCACATCACTCGATACCTAAGCCTATTTTTCTCTCAAAGCCCTTTCTTTACTTTTCTCTCCACGTACATCTCTCTATTCTTTAATCTCTCTTATTTTTCATCCCTTCCCAGGTATGGCTCATGGATAAGCTGAAGTTAGTGGACTCTTGCCCTGAGTACTCAGCTTGAGCTTATTTCTTTTGCCAACGACTAATGGATTTTCCCAACGAGAGATGGTGGTGCAACTGGATGTGCAGCAGGTCTACGGCTGTCATAGCTTGGCGCTGCCTCTGGCTTCATCTGATTGAGATGAGTTACAGCATGAGTTGGCAGCCTGACATACAGTTGATTAGCCTTATGCACTGCATGTTTTACTTTCCCTTCTGGTTCAGACGCTAATTTGGGCATGATCAGACCCGCCCAAATGAGGGGGTAGAATATCCGGCTTCATTCTTGATTTGTGCTTCACATTTGGCTAGATACCTCACTGCCTGGAGGATGAGAGAGCTTATGGCCCCTGTCCCTAGTTTTAATTATTCCCTTTCTGGCAAGTGCTTGGCTTGGCTAGAGGAATGAGGCACAAACCGGGCCCACTTTGGCTTCAGAAGCTTCTACAAGAACAAGTAGAGGATACAGGAGCACCTTACTCACCTATGCCCCTAGTTTATTGCTTTGACCTTTCTTTTCAAGTTTTATGATGTAAAAGCAACTTTGATTTGTATCAATGAGTTGGAGAACTTTATGTTTGAAATCAATGGAATTAAAGTTGTGAGCACTAAAAATTTTCCTTTTGGTCCAAAAATGGTCTAAGTCGTAAAAGGTAAAATTTTGAACAAAATTAACTTTTATTAAAATTTTCCAAAACCATTTTCGAAAATGATCACCACTTGACACACGCAGAATCAATCCT
Source organism: Camellia japonica (assembly GCA_030407325.1). Taxonomy (NCBI): domain Eukaryota; kingdom Viridiplantae; phylum Streptophyta; class Magnoliopsida; order Ericales; family Theaceae; genus Camellia; species Camellia japonica. The sequence goes on from JAPPVO010000013.1 coordinate 10,757,068, forward strand.
CAAGATGTACAACCCCGAATCAAAAGATCATAACTGTCCGTGATTGAATACATTACTACTCTGCATTGTAACCAACTCTTCTTCCCAGAATAAAGATCACAACCAAGCTCTCATGACCTAATCACACACAAGGATAGGACAGTTGAGTTGGAGGTGATTACGGCCGAACTTCGGGATTAAGTTGCCTATGTATCCCAAAGATGGGAATCATGCCTTACGTAGTTCGGTTCAGGTTCACTTGAGTCCCTATCAGATACAATAGATACTGGCACCCCATGCAACCTCACAATCTCATTAATATAAATATTGGCCAATTTGTCAGCATTGTAAATAGATTTAACAGGTAGGAAATGAGCAGACTTAGTTAAACGATCCACAATGACCCCAATAGAATCCATACTTTGGGAAGTGCGAGGCAAACTCACAATGAAGTCCATGGTAATGTGCTCCCATTTCCATTATGGTATTGGAAGTGGCCGTAGCAACCCAGCGGGTCATTGATGTTTAGCTTTAACTTGTTGGCAATGTAGACATTTAGCCACATAATCTACAATACTCTTCTACATTCCAGGCCACCAAAAATTTTGTTTCAAATCGTGACATTTTTGTATTCCCTGGATGCATGGCAAACTTAGTGCTGTGAGCTTCGGTCATAACACGCTTTCTCAAGCCAAAGGAATCTGGTACACAAAGTCTATTTTGAAACTTCAACACATTATTCTCAAACATAAACCCAGGTCTCGGCTTTGAGTCAAACTCCTCCACAATCTTTTTCATATACTCATCTTCGAGTTGTCTCCGTTTAATTTCTTTAATAATTGCTGGTTGAGCGATGATGGCAACTAAAATCCCACCTTGCCCTCGCAAAACAATTTCGATCTCACTCTTCTCCAAATCACATAGCAGTTCTTTCTGACCGGTGAGTAAACATGTCAAATTCCCCATTGATTTTCTACTTAAGGCATCTGCTACGGTATTAGCTTTCCCTGGGTGGTACAAGATTTGTAGGTCATAGTCCTTGATCAATTCTAACCATCTCCTTTGTCTCATATTCAATTCTTTTTGCGTGAAGAAGTATTTAAGGCTTTTGTGGTCCGTGTACACTTCACAAGTTGTTCCATACAAATAATGTTGCCAAATTTTCAGGGCAAATACTACAACTGCCAGTTCGAGATCATGGGTTGGGTAATTCCTTTCATGAAGACGAAGTTGTTGAGATGCATAGGCAATTACTTTCCCATTTTGCATTAGTGCACAGCCCAAACCTTTGTAGGATGCATCACTGTAAATCTGAAATCCATCAGTTCCATTGGGCAAAGTCAAAATCGGTGCAGTTACTAACCTGGTTTTCAACTCTTGGAAGGCAGACTCTCTCTGATCATTCCAATCAAATGAAACATTTTTCTGAGTTAACTGGGTCAATGGCATGGCAAGTTTCGAAAAGTCCTTCACAAATCTTCTGTAGTAACCTGCAAGCCCCAGAAAACTTCTAACTTCTGATACATTGGTTGGTCTTGGCCAGTCAACAATGGCTTCAATTTTCTATGGGTCCACTGATATACCATCTCGATTGATTACATGGCCCAAAAAGGCTACACTGTCCAGCCAAAACTCACACTTGGATAGTTTTGCATATAATTTCCTTTCTCTCAGAATCTGTAAAGCAGTTCTCAGATGATTCTCATACTCTTCCCTGTCTTTAGAATAAATCAAAATGTCATTAATAAACACAACGATAAATTCATCAAGGTATTGTTTGAAAACTCTATTCATTAGGTTCATAAAAGCTACTGGTGCATTTGTTACCCCAAAAGGCATGACCAAGAATTCATAGTGTCCGTATCTAGTTCTGAAAGCAGTTTTCTCCACATCCTCAGCTTTTACTTTCAACTGGTGATACCCGGACCTAAGGTCAATCTTAGAAAACACTTGGGCTCCCTGAAGTTGATCGAACAAATCATCTATTCCGGGCAAAGGGTATTTGTTCTTGATAGTTACCTTGTTCAATTCTCGATAATTTATGCATAATCTCAAGGATCCATCTTTCTTTTTGACAAACAGGACTGGAGCACCCCAAGGTGAGGTACTCAGATAGATGAATTTCTTGTCTATGAGTTCCTGAAGTTGGATTTTCAATTCTTTTAATTCAGAAATCGACATCCTATATGGAGTCTTGAAGATGGGTTGTGTTTCAGGTATTACATCAATGGTAAATTCAATTTCCCTATCAACTAGATCTCCAGGTAGATCATTAGGAAACACATCAGGAAAGTCACAAACCACTAGAATGGTTTCCACACCGGTGCTATCTAAAGATTTAGTTAGTGCACAACACAAGTAGCCTCGGCAACCTTTCCTTAACAATTTCTTAGTTTTTATAAACGAAATCAAATATGGTGGAGGAACTACCCCATTCCCAGTAAAACTAAATTTAGGCATACCCGGTGGTCTAAGCACAACAGATTTACTTGCACAATCAATAGTAGCACAGTATTTAGTCAACCAGTCCATACCCAAGATGCAATCAAAATGGTCGATATTCAAAGGCAGCAAATCTACATATAGCGTCATTCCCCCAATCAAAACATCACATGCCGGATACACATATGCACATACCATAGAACCCCCAGATGGCGTAGATACAGACAATAAATAATTCATGGATTCTAAGGGTCTAGTTAGTTTCCGAGAAAAAGCATGCGATACAAATGAATGTGTAGAGCCAGAATCAATCAGCACATAGGCATTCTGAGCACAAATAGAAATTATACCTGACACCACAAATTCGTGTTCTGTACATCACCGGGCACAAGTGTGAACACCCTCCTTTGCCTCAACGTTTCATTGTTAGTGTCACCTCTAGCATTGGTCCTTGCATTTGATCTTGCTACAGAAACAGACTTGGCTGAACTTGTTATAGGACGGCTAACCTCATTGGGTCTCATCGGGCAATCTCTAACCATGTGGCCAGTCTTGCCACATCAAAACACGCGCCTGATGTTTGATAACAACCACCTTTGTGTTTCCTTCCACAATGGGGGCAGTTTGGAGTAGATCCGCTACTTTGACAAGAGCTGCTGGAAGACCCTGTATTTCGTCTCTTCGAAAATGACCGGCCCTTCTTAAAATCAAACCCAGTCCTCTTTCCTTTCCATTGGGTCGTTGGAGTTATAATCTGCTTCTTAGCTTCTATGATGGCTTCGGCCATCAGTGCCCTGTCGAGCACCTCTACATAAGTAGGCAATTTCAGGACACCCACTCGGTCAAATACTTCCAGGTCTAGTCTGCCCTCAAACTTCCGCGCTTTCTTGTAATCAGTGTCTACCATGTGCGGAGCAAAACGAGCTAGTTCAATAAACTTAGCTTCATATTCAGCCATAAACATTCTGCCTTGTTTGAGTTCTTGGAATTCAGAAACTTTTCGGTCCCTGAAGCATTGGGGAAAGTACTTGTTGTAGAATATCTCGTTGAATTGTGCCCATGTCATGTCCCTATCGTTATTTCGAACCAACAGCCACCATCTCCCGGCTTCATCTTTTAAGGTATAAGTAGCCAAAAGGACTTTCTCAGTTGCAGAGCATGGAAACACTTCAAATAGCTTTTCTATTTCCAATAACCAAGTTTCTGCCTTCAATGGCTCAATACCACCCAAGAAGGTCGGTGGCTTCATTTTCATAAATTTCTTAGTCAAATTGATGATGTCATTATTGTCCGGTTCAGCTAGTACTGGTAGAGGCGGAGGAGGTAAAGGTTGTTGTCTTTGTTGTTGTGTCATAGCTTCAGTCAATGCCGCAAGCATTTGTTCCATTCGGCTCATGCGAGCCTCTGAAGATTCACTCACATCATTTCCCCTCGCATTCTCCATGTTGCTATAGAGACACCAAATGATAATAAACATAGGAATAATCTCATTCATTTCTTTCAATTCATTTACTCAGATTTACATTCAGTTTTCATATCCATTGAGATTACCACACACTCACACATGCAGATGGAATGCCCTTAATCCTTACTAGGAGATCCTAAGCTCATATGGACCCGTGTGTGTGATAGAACACGTGCTCTGATACCACTCTGTCCTGACCAAACCTGTCCCAAAGGGTTTAGCATCGTAAACGGCCAGTAATCCTTGGATTACCGAAGGCCTCTGAACAAAATAATATATATAACAGGGGCTGCGGAAGCAAATATACAAAGTTACATAGTCCATAGAGCTGTGTAGACATCTATGGGACAGAATATTTGAAACTTTTCATATACATGTTTGCATACATACATATAAGGCATTTAAATACAGTAGCCTTACATCATCCGAGCCACATATACAAGATTACTACGTGTTCAGGCCAGACATAAACATTTCAGAAATACAAAAGTCCCATAGGCAATGAACCTGGGTAGATCTCAAAAGGGAACCTCCACGGGAGGCGTGATAGCTGGCTGACACCAAAACTCACCAGGCGGCACCTCAGGCCTGGTCACATGCTTGCTCACCTACATATATAAATAATACAGTGAGCTAGAGCCTAGTGAATAATAACTAGGTAAAGGGTTAAATGAATGATGTCCATCACAGATTCAGAGATCAGAGTTAAAATTAGAAACAGATTCATATACACATTCAGATTTGTAAACAGTATGTGGTACACCCATTAGCGAACATATCAACTTGGTCCTAAAACCCACATGCATAGTCGGTACCGACGACCATAAAGGTCCATATCTTGTGCGCAAGTAGCCATGGTATTGTTACCCCCAGGCGAGGGCCACGTGAATATAGGCCTCGGTATTGTTACCCCCCCGGCAAGGGCCACGTGAATATAGCCTCTATTGTTTTTTACCCCCCGGACAGGTAGTGAAGAGAAGTAGTTACCTGGCGAGGGCCACGTGCATATTGGCCACGGTATTGTTACCCTCGGGCGAGGGCCACGTGAACTAAGGGTGTCACAAATACATTTCAGAAAATTGGACATTCATTCATAACTCATAAAATAGCATTTCAGAAAACATATCATATCATATCAGTTAGAAAATACTTAAAGTTAAACATAACTTTACAGAGTTATTACTCACAGTTGGCTTTGGGTGCAGACAAACAGAGCAGATTAATCAAATGGTTCGAGGCACGTGACCTACACGAACCTACATACAAATTCACACTTGAATCACACACTCAAATTATGCGTAACTTGCTTTATTTGTTCTGGGTGCGTTTCTAGTCTTTAACCTCAATATAGTGTCTTAAATATAGCCTAGGAATGCCTAGGATGGAAAGAGGATGCCACAATGCACTCGAAAACAGTTATCAAATTTTGCTGAAAACAGGGTCCACACTCGAGCGTGGCTTTCCCCACTCGAGCGTACATGCAAGATGTGAAGGCTCGCTCGAGCGTGACTTTCCCCACTTGAGCGGACTATAAACTTTGAAAAAGTACTAGTTGCATGTTTTTCACACTCGACGGACGCTCTATCCCCGCTCGAGCGTGAAACTCAAGTCTACGCTTGAGCGTGAATCCCTTCGCTTGAGCGGACTGCAAAACATATGAACTTCTGGGTATATGCATTTCATGCTCGAGCGTGACTTACGTCGCTCGAGCGGAAGTGCACATACTCAGAGTGTTCGCTTGAGCGTGAAGTCCCCCGCTCAAGCGTGGATCAAATTTCTGGAATTTCCAGATTTGATCCACAAGTTCAAATTCAACCTCTAAGGTACCAAACTCAAATTTTTTGGGCCAAAACTTTGGAAAACTCATAGAGGCTCATAAAGTAACATGTTTCAAGGATCAATTCAAGAAATCATGGCCCAAAGACTTGCCAATTGAACAAAATTCAACATGAAATTCAAGAATGTTTTATGAACATAACATGCATGAACTTTCTTGAAGCCCAACACTTCAAAACATGATCAAACTTGATGAATTGATGGAAAACATGGTAATTTCTCAAAATGTAAGTGAGATGAGCACATGCATGAAAGAAATCTTTGAAATCATGCTCAATTTGTAGGAAAATGCACATGCATGCATGGTATGGCCTAATTCTTCTCAATTCTAACGCAATTCCTCCATGAATTCACTTAATTCATCAATAATCTTATAGAATCCAACATAATGACTCAATGAAGAGTTTAATTTCTTACCTAGGGGCTTGAATTCCCAAGAGGTGAAGTTAAAACTCTTAAATCTTCTTCAAATGGCAACAATTCTAGCAATCCTTTGATTTGAGCCCAAATTCCTCACGTCTTGAACCAATTCTCCCCTCTCTCCCTCACTCTCACGTTTGTATCATCCAAGGAATGAATTGGGAGTGTTTTGGTGCTCAAAGAAGTCCACTAAGGCCTTAATTAGATTTGGACAAAAGTGTAATTAATTTAAAGCCAAATAAAAATCTAATTTAATTGTTCCAAATCAACTTTTAATTAAACTTACCATATAATCCTATAAATCTTAATTAACATACAAATCAAGTCAATTTCTAAGTCGGATGCCGATAAGGCTTTCAATTCACAAACCGAAACCAAAACATGAACAGATCTTCCTACGCAAAACATATATAACCACAGATAATGCAACACACACATGCCAATTAATTCAGAATTCCTCCTCAATTAATGATTAGGCATAATTAAGTATGGATTAACGTTAATCAGGGATCGGGGTTGTTACACTATCACCTCTTTCTTGAAGCCCATTATCTTATATGATTTCATTCGGGACTCCGTACCGGCAAATGATATTGTTTCTGATAAACTTAGCCACATGTGATGCCTTCAACACTGCATAGGACTGAGCTTCTACCCACTTTGTAAAATAATCAATCACCACCAAGATATATTCATGCCCATTCAATCCTTTTGGTGTGACTGCACCGATAACGTCGATTCCCTAGACCGAGAAAGGCCATGGCGAAGTCATGTTGTAAAGCTTTGACGGCAGAATATTCATGTGATTGGCATGAATTTGACATTTGTGGTATCGCCGCACAAAACCAATACAATCCGCCTCCATGGTGGACCAGTAGTAACCTTGCCTGCGAATCTTCTGGGCTAGCATCAAACCATTCATATGCGCCCCGCATTCTCCGTCGTGGATAGCCTCCATAAGGCACTTCGATTCCTCTTCTTCCACACACAACTTATGCATTCCCAGATGACCTCTTTTATACAACTTACTGCCGCAGATGATAAATTGGATGGCTATTAGCCATTCCCCGTTTGTCCTTGGCAATTGCCCCTAGTGGATAATTCTCCTTTTCCAAGAAGTTCCAAATCTCGTAATACTAGGGGTTTTTGTCTTGCACTTCATCTATCGCGGCAATAGTTTCATAAGCCGGCGTGTATTTCTGCTCAATGATAATCTGGACTCCAAGTGGGATGTCTACCATAGAAGATAGAGTTGCTAAAGCATCAGCGAACTTATTGTTCTCTCTTAGTAGATGCGTGAAAGTCAGTTTTTCAAACCTAGGAATCAGAATATCCAGGGTCTAATGGTAAACCTTCATCTTCTCTTCTTTGACTTTTCAGTCTCCATTTGCTTGAGAAACAACTAAGTTTGAGTCCTCGATGACATCCAATCTTGTTGCCCCTAGTTCCAGGGCGGCTTCTAAACAACAATACATGCTTCATATTCTGCTTGGTTGTTGGATACCTTGAACCGGTGTGTGAAGGCTACGGGTATATGGCAATCGTCGGGTGCTATCAGCAACACACCTATCCCATAATCGTACTGATTGGACACTTCGTCAAAGTACATCTTCTAAGTTTTCTCCTCAACTTGCAGAATGGCTTCATCTGGGAATAAGTATTCCACTGCCTCATCTCCTTCTACTGGGTGGTCTACCAGGAACTCCGCTACAGCTCTTCTCTTGACCGACTTGCCGGTGACATATTTGAGATCAAATTCGAAGAGAAGAAGCAACCAATGGGCTAGCCTACCCGTAAGCGCCAGTTTCTCAAAGAGATATTTGATGGGATCTAATCTCGAAACCATGATTACAGAGTGAGCTAACAAGTAGTGTCTCAACTTCCTAGTAGCTTATACTAAGGCTAGGCAAGCTTTCTCCAAAGGAGTATAACGAGTTTCGTAATCTAGCATTTTCTTGCTCAAGTAGTAAATGGCTTTCTCCACCCTATCTTCAGATTCCTAAGCAAGCATGCATCCCATGGTGTGTCTATTACTGACAAGTACAGAATTAAAGGCTTCCCTGGCTCTGGTGGCGACAACACAGGCGGATTCTAGAGATACTGCTTAACCTCCTCAAAGGCAAATTGACATCGATCATCCCATTGAAATTTCTTCCCTTTCTTCAAGAGACCAAATAGTGGTTCACAAGTCAAGGTTAATTTGGAAATAAACCATCTTATGAATTGCACTTTACCCAGAAAGCCTCGCACCTCCTTTTCAGTCCTCGGTGGAGGAATTTCTAGGGTGGCCTTGATTTTGGAAGGATCTACTTCAACGCCCCTCTGTGTGATTAGAAAGCCTAGCATTTTTCCTGCTGTTTCCCGAAGGTGCATTTCTATGGGTTTAACCTCAATCTGTATTCCCCGATTCGTTGAAAGAATTTCTTCAAGGTGGTGTAGTGGCCCTTTCGTTCTTTGGACTTGACAATCATGTCGTCCACGTACACCTCGACCTCTTTGTGGATCATGTCATGCAGAATGGTGGTCGCAACCCTCTGATAGGTAGCTCCAGCATTTTTCAAACCAAACGGCGTAACCTGGTAGCAGTAGATACCCCAAGGCGTAGTGAATGCGGTCTTCTCTCTGTTCTCGAGCACCATCAAATCTGGTTGTACCCGAAAAATCCATCCATGAATGATAGCAATGCATGCCCCGCAGTGAAGTCCACTAACTCATCAATATGCGGTAGAGAAAAGTCATCATTCGGACTGGCTCTGTTCAAGTCCCGAAAGTCCACACACACCCGGATTTTACCATCCCTCTTTGGCACTAGGACGATGTTGGCCAACCAAGTCAGATACTCAAATACTAACAAGAAACCTGCCACGATCTGCTTGGTGACCTCTTCCTTGATTTTCAGCACCCAATACGGACAGATTCTACGCAACTTCTGCTTGACTGGTCAAACTTGGGGGTCAAGAGGAATCCGATGTTATACAATCTCAGGATCAATTCTAGGCATGTCTTCGTAGGACCATGCGAAAACATCTTTGAAATCTTTTAACAAAGCAATTAAACGCTCGCGCTCCTTCGAAGACAACGTGGACCTGATCTGGACCAGGCGCGGATCCTTCTCAGTACCCACATTAATGGTAATGATTTCATCAGCATAGGGTTTAGTAAACCTCTCCTCCTCTCGATTAATCAAGTTTTTCAAAGCCAAGGGAATTTTTTTCCCTTCGTTTTCATTAAAATTCGGAAAATCTTGGTCAATACAATAAGCCAACGGCAGAGAGAAGTACACAAAATCTGTAGAGTTTTCACTCAAAAGGGCCAGATCTTCAGTTATAGACTCAAAAGAAAAGCTGAATGAAGACCTAGACAGGACTTTGGTATCCAGGTTACCACCGCCAAGAATACTAGACTCAGAGTCAGAAGAACTTGAATTGATCTCGATCCCACAGATTTAGTGGAATCAGATTTTAGCTCATCACCCGATTTAGAACTGGATAGATAGCCTTCCTCCAGCTACCAGGTAAGAAATGGTGCCCTTGATGCATCCAAGATGCCACTGGTTGGGTTCACACCCAGTTCTTCCCTGATCATGAAGACGATAAGGTTATCCCCCAAGTTCTCTAGGTCGGCCACAGGATTTGTCAGGAGACAAGCCAGTGCTGCCCCTACTCCAAGTTTGCTGCCATCTGAGTCACTTTCCATGCTTTGTTCAGCTTTGATGCTTGGTTCATCCCTTTCCTCATCATCACTGTTCTACAGCTACAGGTCAAAAAATATCTCGAACCCGGAGACACGCTGCTTCGAGGAATTCACCCAAAGCTCGGGAAAGCTGCAAAAAGGGAAATCTTCTCTCTCCCGAACAAAGCGGCCATTTAGTGTCCCCTGGATTGGCCTGTGGATGAGCTCATAGTGCTTCTCGGCTTGCTTGGCCTTGGCTCTACCTTTCATCTCTTCTCACTTACTGATCCAGTCCTTTTTGGTGGGCACATAGCCCAAACCAAAGACATGTGGGCTGTGCGGCACATCTGTTAGTGCAGCAACACCTTTCTGGCCACTTCTTCTAAGTCTCATTCCTAGAACATGCTGTAGTTAGTTCATGAAATAGTTAGACTGGGTGCTGACATACATGCCTTCGTCTGTGGCCAGGATGGTCTGCACTACTCGGGCTTCAGCCAGAGTGAATCCCGAGAGGAATACATCTTTCTCGCCATGGGTGATCTCCAGCATTGGCGTAGTTACCTCTGGCGGCGGATGGATGGATGAATTCCTAAAAACAATCGCCACTCCTCTCCCATGAGGGTATTTCAACATCTGATGGAGAGTGGAGGAGACGGCCTTTACATGATGCAACCAGGGCATCCCTAACAGCAAATTGAAGGTAGCCAACACATCCAAAACATGGAACTCGACCTCATGCTCAGCTGGGCCCCCCTGGACTTTGACTTGCACTGTGCCCATGACCTCTCTACTTGTATTATCATATGCACATATTACTTGGGTTGTGGGAACAAAGTCTGCTGGTTTGAGGCCAATTGCATAGGCGGTGCGAGAAAGACATACATTGATGGCCGAACCGGTATCTACCAACACCACCGGCACCCATTTCTCCCTACATTCCACAGATATGTACAAGGGTTTGTTATGAGCCGAGCCCTCTGGTGGCAGTTCTTTGTCAGAGAAGGTCAGAGTTGGTCTAGCACCACTTGGGAAGACCAATCCCACAAGCTGTTCGGGGGTAGTGTCAATGGACAATTTAGCCTTGTCTATTGCCGACAACACTGCCTGTCGGTGTACCCGGGAGGCCATGAGAAGACCCCAGATGGAGATGTTAGCTTGGATTTTCTTAAGTTGTTACAACACTACCTCTTCTTCTAGTTGTTTCTCTTTCCGTTTCTCAACCTCTCTGTCTTTTCCAGATGCTTCCGCTTGATCCAGGTGCGGCGGCTTAAAATACCGCCCACTTCTTATCAAATGGTCTATTTCCTTGGCATACTATGTATCGTCCAGAAGGCACTCACTCCACTCTTCGTCGGTGTGGGCTAGATGCAGATCATCATTGTAACACTATTCACCTTCAGTGGCCGACAAACAGTTGGCCGGCTCTACTTGTATCACCTTCATATCATAAGTGCCCCTCACGGGGTGTTGTGCATTCACAGCTTCCCGGATGTCTTCAATCCTTTCTAGTTCAAACTGCCTCAGTACAGCTTCTTGTTCTATATTCCCAGTGCTCACAGTGCCCACTTCTTGAGCTAGGTTTTCCACACCAGGGCTTTCCAGTAGCTTTCCTTGCTCATTAGCCCTTCCGGCCATTACAGCAATCTCTGCTTCCTTCCCCTTTGGTTTCATTTCAATTTCTTTCTCCTTGTCAAGCTCATCACTCAGCCATCCAAAGTTGTCAATTGATCCGTTCAAGTCGAACCAGCCAATCTGTACATCCCCCTGATCCTGCTTATCAAAGAACTACAAGTTGTCCAAATCTTCCTCAAGTTCTGCTAGATCATCCAACCCCTGACCCAGGCCATCTTCCCTGACCACATTGATGTCTACCAAGGTTGGCAGCACCAATTCAGGCTTGGTTTGACCAGTCAGCACAATGTAGCAGCTTGGGTCACACACCCCATCAGATAAGTTCTCAGCTCACTCCGACAATGAACTAGTAACTTCCTCCAAGGTAGACTCTCCTTCCATTGTAAGCATCACCACAGGCTTGGGTTGAGGATTGGACGTGTCCATCATGCACAGATATGCGCTTTCTGAAATGAACAACGTCGGTTTCAGTAGGTGGGAGGGAGTAATATATACACTGGAGTCATAAGAGGTGGCCAGTGTATGGATCAGGTTGAGATTTCAAGGTGAAGGAACTTGATTGTAGGCCGGGAGTGGGTTTGTGGTTACATTTGGCTTCCGGGGTGGTGCAATCACCTTGTTGTCAATGAGATCCTAAATCTCATGACGCAATCGAAAGCACTTGTCGGTGTCATGACCTTGCTGTTGGTGAAACGCACAGTATTTTGCGGGGTTGTGTTTGGGTGGAAGAGAATCAAGCAATCGGCAGGGTTCTAATGGTTTGAGGTGCCCCTTTTTGACTAGCACCTTCATGGCTTGAGACAGGGTCATGTACAACTGGTTGAAAGTCCTCTAGGATCGGACAGGGTTGGACAGTGTTTGTGAGCTTGTATTGGCAAAGGGGTCGGCAATCTTGGTTGTGGTGACAACACTTACATCTGACGGCCTCGCAACTATGCTACCACTGGTAGCATTGGAACTGTGGACAAACGGAATTTTTGCCAGCTCCTTCTTGTTTGTAATAAGCCCCTGTTTCATGGCATCTTCGATTTTCACTCCCATTTCATGAAGTTCTGTAAATGCGAACAGAGGTAGGACAATCATCTTTTGCAACAGTTTGTCATGCAGATTCCAAAAAACCATCCTAATTTGATCCTTCTCGGAAGGCCTTGTGGTCATCATCGAGGCTTTAGCTCTCCACCTCGTCACAAATTCAGAGAAGCCCTCCTTCGGCTCTTGGCGTGTTGCTTCGAGATCACAAGTTGTGACCTCGATTTGAGTATTATACGAATATTGCGCAATGAAGGCCTCGGTCATCTCCTTCCAATTCTGCTTGACAAAGGCTTCCAACTCCGCATACCATATGGTCACTATACCTGACATGGTATGACCAAAGAGAGACAACTTTTGTAATCTAGTCAAGCCCATCCACCGCAAGATGTCCGAAAACAGCCATAGATGAACCATGGGATCTCTGGAACCGTCGAAACGGTCAATATGCGGCATTTTAAATCGATCCGGTAATGTCACTACAGAATCGGTATACTCGTCCTCTATGTTCGAGATGTAGTTAACCCCTTGTGCTCTCTTGAATAACTTTTCCAGTTTATTGACCTTGAGTACAGTTAGGTCAACCTCAAACTCAAACGGAGCCTCAGTCTGATAAACAGGTGCTTTGGAGGCTTGTGTTGGGATTGGCTCTGCTGGATTGCCCTGGTTTTGTTGGACATTGGTAGTATGAGCAGTGGTTCCGGGTGCTGGGATACCCATGGGAGGTGCATGGGATGTAAAGGCCGCAGCTGGCTACGGTTGTTGTTGTTGTAACCTAGTTATTACCTCGGCCTAACGAGCCATGACCTCAGCCTGGCAGGCAGCATCTTGTTGTAGGGTTTCAACTGTCTACTGCAGATGATGTATCAATTCTTCCATACTGACTGGGGGATACTGTGTCATCGGAATAGGCGAGTGATCTCGTGCTAGACAAGAAGTAGATGATTGTCCCTAAGCCGGACTAGACACAGATGAGTTAAGGGGTGATTGCTGTAAAAACTGAACCAGTGAGCTCTACCTGATTCTCCTCCATCTTGTAATCGGTGGAAGTGAGGTAAACACGAGTTGTCCCCAAACAAGTTCCCTGGCTTTACAAAGCCTTCTGACTTGAGTCCAGAGTACTTGGGGGATATCCAAACTTTCTGAAGCTATGGTGTTAAACTACCTAGCAAAAAGAAATAAAGCAAAAGAAAACCGTAATCAGAAACCGCACAGCACCTCAGCTAAGACCCTATCAACACAGACATGATCAAAGCTGTAGGACTGCACTCCACACTGAATTCCGCCCCCAAAATAGATACCAAACTTGCAAACTTGCAACTGCAATGCACATTCCTGTACAGTTTCATTGTAAAGCACATACCAGTTAAGTGAGAGCCAAAACACCCCTATGAGGGGGTAGGATTACCCTGTCCTAGTTTCATTAGGAACAAGGATTCACTATTCAAACAAAGCGGTTTTCACGCAATCCTGCATTTCGGGTGAGCATCCTGTCCTAGTTTGGAACAGTCTCTATGGCTTTTCGATATGCAACTAGGCCGAATGGTCAAAAAGGATACCTCTGCAAGACTACCTAATATACCTCTCACACTTAACACCTAGAAGTGAAAGGAGGATCAAACGGTACAGCAGTAGTCCAGATCCAAGGGTTGTGTTCCCATCATGGAACAGCCCATGACTGGTCAGCCTTTTGGCAAGCTTTTAGGCAAGCCTCCGGCAAACCGTCCAGGAATAGCAGATGGCAAACACAGTGACTTAAGCGCACCAATGCAAATGCAATGCAAGGAAACATCTAAGTGTAGATAAAATTTTATATTATGAAGTTCAAGTCAAGTTCTCTAAATTCCCCAGCAGAGTCGCCAGAAACTATAGCTCCACTTGTCATGCCCCCTTTCGGAAGATGAATAAGCCCTACAGTATCGAACTCCCTCGATTCTAAATCTGATCTCACAAGTGCAACGTGAAATAGATAAATACCAAAGAGTCGAAATCTGACAAATCTTTTGGAAAATTGATTTTGAATCAAATTGCCAAAAATTGACTGCTTTGCCAGATATAAAGTCGCCACCTAAATATTTTTGGAAAATTTAGGAAACCCATGACTCATGCCAAAGGCCACATGTCTGTCATCACCAAGATTGTCTCGGCTCGGGAACTTAGGTATGAGAAGGGAAGGTCATGAATTGAGCACCCCCGCTCGCCCGATCAAAGATCGGCCTCTACTAATCATGATGTGAATCTTATTTACATTATATGCTCTTGTTCCGATTGTTAGGCTAGCATTACTATGTGATGTGCACACACACAATTATAGACTAATTTGCAAAAACTGGAACACTTGATTTCATGTTTGTTTTTTAAAAAAGTTTGCAAATGTGTCACTTGAAAAAGTGGGCTCAAATGTACATGAATCAAACTATCCCAATTCAAGCAATTAGCCTTCATCCACAGGCATTCAAACAGTTTATCATTTAAGCACTTAGCCTCATGGTGAACATGTTTTGATATAGCAACACTAACATACAATGTGATTATGTTAAAGAAAATAAAAGCTCACCTAGTACTCCAAGCCAAAAAAGATGACAAAGTTAGAATAATGCATGATCCTAACTATGCAATATGACTAATGCAACACATGCGATATGCAATTACTAGGCTCGGCTACCAATATGGCATATGAATTGATTTGATAGCATGCGGTCTAAGCACGTATGTAAAGAATGTTAAACTAACAATGCAAGTTAGAATGATGTGCCGAGCTCAATGCATGCATGACAATGGATGCAAGGCATGAGAGATGCTAAACGAAACAAGATGCCCTAAACTAACCATCGTAAGCAGTAAATAAAAGGGAGAAAGACATGGGGTTGGAAAACATACACATTATTACAAGTTTGCACCCTCACGCAAGAGGATCCAAATAAACTAACTAACTAACTAATTAAAGCTAATTAACTAACTATTACAAACCCAAATGAAATAATTAGAACACTAAAACTAACTAATTAATTACAACACTTTACAAAATTTAAAGAAATGACTAAGCTAAGTAATTAAACCAAAAAGGCCCGGGAAGCGAGGAGTGCTCATGCATGCGCTCAAATTTCCACCCGAAAAAGCCACTGTTCTGCTGCCAAAAAGCCTCTGTTGCACAGTTAGAACACTTGCACTGTTTTTCACCTCAAAACCAGCTATGTTCTGTTTCAAAAGTCCACTACTCCATTTGACAAAAGTGGCTGGCAGGCCAGAAATAGTGGCCTGTCGGCCACAAAATCCTGGTTCTTCCTGCTGCAACAGAGAGCAAACAGAGCATAACCAAGGTCCTCTCAAGGGTTGTTTGTACAACTTACCCCTCCTTATCATCAATCAGGCCAAAGGAATGGTAAGATTTTGATTCAGAAACCATCAATCGATGCAATTTCATTGCATGATGCCTGAACAAGGGTACAAATTTCAATAAATGCAACAAATAATGACTCTCAAACCCACCTCGCTATCATGGATTGATCAAGGGGAGTGGTTGAAATGACTCTGACTCTTGAACCGTTTTCATCACGAACAAGTATGAAACGATTCAAGACTCAAGGGTTCAATTAACGTCCGATTGAACCCAAACCAAGTTATTATCTTGCATCATCTTTTGTTCTCATTTTAATTACCAACCATTCCTTAGTAAATTAAGTCCAAAGGTGAGCTTTAAGTCCTCCAATGGAAAGGAGCACCAAACCAAGAGTTATTTTCGGCATGAGAGAAACGTCATTCCGTTGGTAATGAACCACCAAAGGGATTAAACCATTAAGCACAAGACCTCAATCTCAAGCTTAAACAAACAAGTGGCTTGAAACAACTTTCAAAGTAAAGCAAAAGCCAAGAAAGGAGGGAGGTTGCAAAGGTGATTAAAGGTGATCACAAGTATGGAAAGCTTGAAATAAACACTATCAACTCAAATAGGTTGGTGGCTAAGACCTAAACCACCAAGCCTATGAGGACAATTACACTAGAAGCATGCAATACAAAGCTCAAATGCAATGAACAACCAAAAAAAGTCCTAAAACAGTGCTAAATCAGTCCTAAAACATGCTGGAATTAAGACAAAATAGCTAGAACAATAAGCTAAAACATGGAGCATGTTAAGCTAGTAAATAAACACAAGGAGGGGAGGCTACCCCCTCCATTTTTGAGACTTCAAAACAACATTTTAGCCACTAAAAAAGCTTTGAAAATCGGTGTTTAAAAGTTCAAAAAAAGTAGACAACAAGGTGGGAAATACAAGCATAAAGGCCTAAGCAGCTAAGTGGAAGGAATGGTGAGCCACCCCTCCACCCTTATTGGCCTTAAACCACAAGTTTCAATCCAAAATTTCAGAGTTTAAACAGCCCAAAAATAGTAGGCAAAATAGCAATTAAAGCAAAGCCATAAGCTAAGACTTATACCTCTTGAAAAGGAGAACACTTTCCAAGCAACAAATTAACACTTACACCCTCAAGAGCTCAAAGTAAGCCCGAAAGTGCCTCAGCTCCAATACCACAAGGTTTGGTTTTGAGTGTATACGAAAAAGTTTGCAAAAGCTTAGGAATTTGCAAGAGAGGGAGAGAGAATTGTAGAGAGAGAGAGAGAGAGAGAGAGAGAGAGATAATTTTGCTCCAAAATGTTCAACCCCCAAAAATAGAAGGGGAGGCCTCCAATATATAGAAAAACATCAAACTCCCTCAAAAATATCCATACATGAACGTGTAGGCAAATGCAAGCATAAGCGAAAACAACTGGCACAGCTGGCATAAATATCTGCCAAAACACATTTGTGGCCGGTAGGCCACACAAGTGGCGGGCAGCCAAGATCAGTGGCCGGAAGGTCCCAAGCTTTTTCAGGCTTGAAGAACTATGGTTGTGGTCCAAAACAAGGCAAGTGGTGTATAGGGTTTGAAGGCTCAAAGCTGTGGCATTCTACTAAGGACTTAGAGAATTTGATAGGCAAATACACATCCATGATTGGGTGTGCAAGCAGTGGCCAATTCGTAAGGGCAGTCGAAAATGGGGTGTCTACACCAACATGCCAGGCCACAGCCTTGGCCAACGTGCCATGCCACCACCTTGGTCAACATGCCATACCACTACCTTGGCTAACATGGCATGCCACAGCCTTGGCCAGCAACATGCCATGCCATAGCCATGGCCAGCATGCCAGGCCACGGTCTTGGCCAGCATGACATGCCACTGCCTTGGCCAGCATGCCATGCTATAGGCTTGGCCAACAATGTGGCATGCAACAGCCTTGGCTAGCATGCCAGGCCACAGCCTTGGCAAGCGTGCCATGCCAAAGCCTTGGCTAGCATGCCATGCCACAGCCATAGGGAGCATGCCATGCCAAAGCCCTGGCCAGCATGCCATGCCACAGCCTCGGTAAGCATGCCATGCAACAACCTTGTCCAGGAGCAGTATGCCACAGCCTTGGCCTGCATGGCATGCCACAGCTTTTGGCAAGCATGCTATGCCACAGCCTTGGCCAGCATGTCATACCACAGCCTTGGGGAGCATACCATGCCACAGCCATGCGGAGCATGCCATGCCACAGCATCGGCCAGCTTGCCAGGCCACAACCTTAGCCAATATGCCATGCCAAAGCCTTGGCCAGCATGCCACGCCACCGCCTTGGCTAGCATGCCATGCCAAAGCCTTAGCCAAAATCCAGGCCAAAGCCTTTGCCAGCATGCCATGCCACGGCCTTGGCCCGCATTCCATGGCACACCCAAGGCAAGCTTGCCATAACAAAACCTTGGCCAACATGCCACAGCCTTGGCCAACATGCCATGCTAACACCTTGCCCAACATTCCATGCCACGGCCTTGCCAAGCATGCTATGCCACCACCTTGGCCAACATGCCATGCCACAGCCTTAGCCAACATGCTTTGCCACAGCCTTGGCCAGCAACATTCTATGCCACAGCCTTAGCCAGCATGCCATGCCACAGCCATGGCAAGCATGCCATGCCAAAGCCTTGGCCAACATGCCTAGCCACGGCTTTGGCCAGCATGCCATGCCACGGCCTTGGAAAGCATGCCATGCCACAGCCTTGACCAGCATACCAGGCCAAAGCCTTGGCCAGCTTGACATGCTACGGCCTTAGCCAGCATGCCAAGCCAAAGCCCTAGCCAGCATGCCAGGCCACAACCTTGGCCAGAATGCCATGCCACGACTTTGGCAAGCATGCCATGCCACAGCCTTAGGAAGCATGCCATGCCACAGCCTTTGCCAGCACGCCATGCCACCGGCCAGCAGCATGCCATGCCACAGCCTTGGCCAGCATGCCATGCTATGCCACGGCCTTGGCCAGTATGCCATACTAAAGCCTTGGCCAACATGCCAGGCCACAGCCTTGGCTAACCTACCATGTCACCACCTTGGCCAGCATGCCAGGCCACGACCTTGGCCAACATGACATGCCACGTCCTTGGCCAGGATGCCATGCCACCGCCTTGGCCAGCATGCCATTCCATAGCCTTGGCCAGTATGCTATGCCACGCCCTTGGCCAGCAGCATAGTATGCCACAGCCTTGGCCGGTATGACAGGCCAAAGCCTTTGCCAGCATGCCATGCTACAGCCTTGTCCAGCATGTAGTAGCACAGGCCGTAGCCTTAGCCAGCAAGTGTAGACACCCCATTTTTTACCGTCCTTAAGACTTGGGCGCCACTGATTGGATCATTCGATGGTGCAGGCTATGCTATGCAAAGATTCGATTTCTTTGGCAAGGAGAGAGTCAAATCCCAACCTTGCACCCTATTTTTTGACTAAAACTATTTTGACCAAAGATTTTAGACCTTAAAACCCTCTCTTTCAAAATTTTTTGAAACAAAGTTCCTACGATGTTCCGACGCTCGCATTTTGTTAAATGTTACGCTTTTCGGTAAATCGAGCAAGGACAAAGTGGAAATGAATGAAAGAGAGGTGAGCTCATTGAAAAAATCTTTAAAACATCTTGTTTAGGGGTTTGGAGTTGAAGAAGAGAGGAGAGGAGAGAAGAAACCAAGTTGGGGAAGAAGTTGGGCATGAATCGTTAAGAGAGAGTCGAGCAGCCCTCGCTAAATCAGGCCTATCCGTTTGCACACTTGGATTTCAGCTATGAGGCAACCACCATTGGAAATAAGACTTCTGGGGCTTCATTTTTCACTTAAGAATCTCCTAAAGCCGAGTCCGGATGAGGGAGATATGGTTGGTTGAAGTTGGGCATCAATCCGATTGAGCTAGAAATGAGCAGTTTTCACTAAAAGGAGCATAACTTTTTGCACACTTGGAATTTTGATGTTATTCTGCCACCATTGGAAAGCTTACTTCCGGGGCTTCAATTTAGACACAAGAATAGCCTGAAAAGGAGTCCAGATGAAGGAGTTATGCTCGTTTGAAGTCGGGCCTGGAAGCAGATTTTTAGTGGCCGGCTGGCCACCACAAGTGGACGACCGGCCACCACAAGTAGCCGACCGGCAAGACAAGTGGCCGACCAGCCACTAAGGTCCCAAACTCAAATATTTTGCAGATCTTTTCCCTCCAGCTGTTACACACAAGCTCCAGTTGTCCCAATTCAGATATTTCGACCAAGGCTCTCCTTTTTGCTATATATAGAGGCCATATCTCATATTTTGCAGGTTGGCAAGTTTTGGGAGGCTCTCTCTCTAAAATCCCTCTCTCTCTACAAAAATTTGTGAGCAAAACTCAGCCTCTCTCTCTAGAAGCCTCTCTCTCTTCTTGTTTTGTGCCTTAAGCTTAGAATTCTCTACACTTTTGCAAAGAGACCCTTAATCAAACATCCTCATCTTGGAGCTGAGGTTCTTTGAGGCTTATTTGGAGCTCCTAAGGTTGGTTTGAGCTCAGATTTATACCTGTTTTGCAGCTGTGCTTCAAGGGTAAGAACTTGTCCCTTTTAAGCTTTGTTTTAACTAAGTGCTTGGCCATCTTTTTACACTACTTTAAGGCTGGTTTTGACCTCTAAAAACTCTGATTTTAAGGTTTTAAAATTGAGGTTTGAACCTTGTCTGGTTAGGGGGTGGTTCCCCCCCCCCCTTTTGCTCTTTGGCTTGCAAAGCCTTTTGAGCCACCCTTTCAAAGCCTTTTGAAGCATCTTGTTTTGGCCTTTAAACCACTAAATTCAAGGAGAATTTTAGTGGTAGAAAGTTTGTCTTGAGGTCCAAAATGGGAGGGGGTGGCCTCCCCTCTCTGTCTCTCTATGCCATGCCTTGTTAGCACTACAAAGTAGCATCTTTTTATGGCTTATGTTAGCTTAGTTCAAACATGTTTTTGGCCATATTTTAACATGTTATAACTCTATTTTTGGCTGGTTTGGCCATTGGTTGCTTGCATCTTGCACTTGTAGTGTAATTTTGTTTACTAGTCTAGCATGCCTAATGAGTTAGCCTATATTTCTACTCTTTTGTGACTCAGTCTCAGCATGTTTTTGCTCATATTTTGGCATGATTTAACTTTGTTTCAAGTGGTCTTGGTCACATGTGCTTCGCTTTGTATAGCTATAGTGTAACCGGCCCTTACTAGCTTTGTGTTTTGGAACATCTAGCATGCTTTTCTTGAGTTGTTTGCATGCTATGGCATCATTTAGCATATGATTTTAGAGCATATATCTTTGCCACACTCTTGCATGTGTCACTCCTTCATTGCTTCTAAGAGTTAAGCTTTGTGCCTTGCTTGCGAGCCAACATGTGCGCATGATTTTCTTGCCTTTTGTGCCTAAGTTTTAGCATGATTAGGCCACTGATTTGGTATGTTTTAAGTCTGTCCATAGCTGATTTGGTCATTTGAGCTTTGTATTGCATACCTCTAGTGTTGTGTCCTTCACTAGTTTCAATGCTTTTGACTCTTAACATGTTGTGCATGGTTTGTTTGCATGATTTTGAGCCACTTAGCATATTATTTCAGTGCTGAAATATATGTCATTGCACTCCATTATTTCAATCTTTCATTCGCTTTGAAAGTAGTCTTGAGCCCTTTGATGGCTTGAATGTGGAATTGAGGTTCGCATGCCTAATGGTTTTAATCCTCCCTTGAGGATTTCTACTAACCAACAGCACAAACCTCTTTCATGCTCAAGGCACTTGTGGCTTAGACCATCTTTCCAATTAGTGGACTTTTCACATTGGACATAATCGGTTAATGGACTAATCGGTAATCTAAAATGTGTAAACAAAATGAGAAAAGTAAAACATGTGCAAGATAAGCATGTGTGTTGCATTGCATGTGTTTGGATCGGACATTAATCCAAACACAAGAAATATGGCGCGTTTCATACTCAAAGTGTTGAAACGTGTCGCGTTTCTTGGTCGTTGTCACCCTTGATCATGCATGATAGGGTGACGACCCTTTGAGTCTTATGTGCACATTCACTAAGCTTGTACAAGCTTGGTTCTTCAGCCATCATGCATTGAGATGCTTGATTGGTGGCTTGAGAGCCAAGTACCACACTCTTTTGAGCTTGAGACATGATGAGGAAGGTGGTAGTACACACATTTCTTGCCAAATACATTGTCTTGGCTCTGTTGCTCTGTGTTGCAGCAAAGGCAGAATTCTGGAAAGAGAGGTGGCCGGCCGGCCACTTGCTTAGTGCCTACCGACCACTTGCATTGGCCGGTCGGCCAGTTGAGGTAGCCTACCGACCAGTTGAGGTGGCCGTCTGGCCACCTGCAGGGAAAATTGTCCAAAGTGTTCCTGTGTTGGGGCAGATGCAATCTGAAAGTTCACATGATGTTCTAAGATCACCGCGAGTGTAAACAGAGGCAACTCATGGCAAGGCAATGCGTTTTCGGGCAAAGCAAACCGAGCATGCATGTCTCCCCCCCAGGCCATTTTACTGCTTTACTTAGCTAGTTAATTTACCGGTTTTATAATTAATTAGTTAATGTGTTTAGCTAATTTAATTCATCTTTGTAATATTCTAATTAGCTTAGATTAGCTAGTTATTCAATTTCATTTGGTTTGTAATAATTAATTAGCTAAGTTAGTTAATTAGTTGGTTTGTAATAGTTAGCTTAGCTTAGCGTAGCTAGTTAGCTTGTTTATTCGGATCCTCCTTCGAGAGGGCGCAATGTTGTAATAAGCGTGCGTGTGTGTGTGCATGGCTTCCAACCCCACTTCTTTCTCCCTTTTACTTAACCGCTTTCGATGGTTAGTTTTAGGACATATTTCAATTAACATACCTCATGTTTTGCATGTTTGCATCATTCATTTGTCTTGTATGCACCGGGCTCGACGCATCATTTAAATTGCATTGTATTTCACCACTTATTTGAATACGTGTTTCACAGCATGTTATCAAATTGTTGCATTCATATGCCATCTTAGATAGCCGAGCCTATTTAGTTGCATTATTGCATGTGTTGCGTTAGGCATTGTTAACATAGCTAGAATCATGCATTGTTTCTAACTAGCTTTTGTTTTGGCTCGGAGTACACTGTAAGTGTTACGCGTTAGTATCCTTGCATGAGTGTGAGTGTTGCCATGATAGCATGCTTGCCATGAGGCTATTTGCTTAAATGATTAACTGCTTGAATGCCATGGGTGGAGGCATGATTGCCTGAATTGGAACAACTCGACGATTGTGAGTTTTAAGCCCACTTTGCGAAGTGGCAAAATCATGTTTTAAAGCCCACTTGAGGGTGGCAAATCCACGCTTTAGCCTACTTGCGAGTAGTACTTCCAACCCATTTTAAAAAACAAACATGAGTTATTTTGTTCCAGTTCTCGTGATTGAGTCTATACTTGTATGCTGTGCACATCACATAGTAAAGATAACTAATAACCAGAATAAGAACATGTGTTTATAAAACAACATATCATGCTTAGTAGAGGCCGATCCTTTGATTGGGCGAGTGGGGGTGCTCATTGCATGACCTTCCCCTCTCGTACCCAAGTTCCCGAGCCGAGGCAACTTTGGTGATGATGGACGCGTGGCCTTTGGCACGAGTCAGGGTTTCCTAAATTTCCCAAATAAAATATTTAGGTGGCGACTCTGTAATCTGGCAAAGCAGTCCATGTTTGGCGCTTTTTTTTATTCAAAATCGATTTTTCAAAATGATTTGCCGGATTTGGACTCTTTGGTGTTATCAGTCTCACACTGCACTTTGTGAGGTTAGATTCAGAACCGTGACAGGAGTCCAAACTGTAGAAGACCAATTTGCGCCTCTCCGAAAGGGGGGTGCGCGAAGAAAGTCGGGTCTACAGCAAGCCATGCCACAACCTTGGCTAGCATGCCATGCCACAGCCTTAGCCAATAGCACAGGCCGCACCCTTAGCCAACAGTCCGTCATATGGCCCATAGCCTTGGCCAGTATGCTGCAACCTTAGCCACAACATAGGCCGCAGCCCAGGCCGCCGCACATCTTATCCAAGTGGAAATTGTTGCATGTCGTATTGCACTGGTTGTTTTCTATCACTTATTGTGTATTTATCTCTTTGTCCGACAAATGTGTCGTATTTCGTACATTTTTACCGCTTGTTTTGAACATGATTCTTTTATATTCTTATCTAAACCATGCCATATAATTAACAATGCACTAGTATTAATTTTAAATGTCATTTCTTTTTTTTTTTGCTATTTTTCTGAAGTTTTTTTAATTTTTAAATATTTATTTACTTATAAAAATTAAACTAAAACAAATAAAAATTGAAAAAATAATTTAAAATTTACTATAATTACTAGTGCCTCATCCTTTAATTATTGGAATCATTTCTATAATTTTTTGACTATTTTTAGTGATTTTTTCAAATTTATTAAATATTTATTTACTTATAAAAATTAAAATAAAATAAATAAAAATAAAAAAAATAATCTAAAAATTACTATAATTACTAGTGCCTCATCGTTTAATTATTGGGATCATTTCTACAATTTTCTTATGACTATTTTTAGTAATTTTTATTATTTTTTAAGTATTAAAATAGAAATAAGTTAAAATAAAATTTTACAGCGGCCAAATATTTTTTTTCAATTTTTTTAATGTTGCCTTTAATTATTTTCTTCAAGTTATGGTTGAAAATTCATGGAAAAAATGTTACTTTTTAAAAAAACCCATTATAACTCCTCGAGCACAAGTGATATTTCCTCATTCCAGATGGAAAAGGGCTTAACAAGCTACTATAAGGGGGGGCACCTCCCAACAAGGCAAGGCCAGGCCACAGGCTAGGCCACACGCCACGCCCAGGCCACGGTTCGCACTTGGCACATGTCGTTGCTTGGCTTATGGCAAGCATGGGATGTGTTGAGTGGCGGCCCGTGGTGGTGGCGGTGGCCTTGCATATTAGCTTAGCGTGCATGCATCTAGGTCCAGCATGCGCATGACTTGGGCTACGGCCTTATCTGCGACCTTGTCAACTTGCCTGCTTGGCATGCTCGCGACTTGGGCAGCATGGCACACCTGGCCTGCACGCGGCATAGGCAGCATGGCATGCCCGCGGCCTAGTGGCGTGGTAGCCTAGCCTGCTTGTGGCCTAGGCAATTTTGCACGCCTATGGCCGGGGCAGCTTGGCATGAGCCCGGCTTTGATGGCTTGGTATGCGCGTGGCCTGGGCAGCGTGGCCTTACCTGCGTGACCTGGGTGGCCTGGCATGCGTGCGATTTGTGCGTCCTGGCATGTGTGCGGCTTGGGCAGTGTGGCCTAGAATGCGCACGGCCAAGGCAATATGTCTTGGCTAGCGCACAGCCTGGGCGGCATGGCATTCCTACGCGCGGCCTACGTGGCTGTCACGACCCAAACCCGCCCCTGTAGGTTTGGCACCGTAACCGGCTAATAATCCGTGGATTACCAAAGGCCTCTGAACAGATTAACAAATAATAAGGGGCTGCGGAAGCAAATATATAAAATAAACAAGGTCCAATGAGCTGTGATACCGAACATGAAACAGAACTTCTCAAAACTTATTTATATACAAAAACATGCTAGTAAGATACATCAATATTTACAGAGAATAGTCCCCAAGACTTGACTTTACATAACACACATACAGACTAGCATGGTCACAAAAAAACAGCCATGTCAATAGGCTTCAAGCGGAACCTCCTCGGGAGGCGCAACGTTTGGCTGACAAAACAGAACTGAAGGTCGTCAACTCTGGCCTGGGTCATGTGCTGCCTCACCTACATATATATAGTAAACTGTGAGCGAAAGCCCAGTGAATAATAAACAGAGTAAAGGGGTTTCAATAAATGAGTTCGTACAGATTTCAGAAATCAATTCAGATTGTATCAAAATCATACTCGTTCAGATCATGTATATACAGAAATCATAAGTAGTGGTTACATTTACGTGATACATCCATTAGCATAACAGAATAGGACGCATAAGCGTAACAGAACAGGACGCATAAGCGTAAGGTCATGAATAACCTAGTTCCAAGAAGGAACCTCCGGATCCGGGTCACAGAACAGGACAGCTAAGCCCCCATGGCGGGCCTCCGGTACGGGTAACAATGCACAGACAGGACGCATACGCGTGAGGTTACGAATAACCAGTTCCATAAAGGAACCTCCGATACGGGTAACGCTGTAGATATCACATGATACTAAGGATGTCACGAATACATGTCAGAAATTGAACAATCATTCATTGTACAGAACATATCATTACCGAAAACAAATCTCATTTTGCCACACAGAAAATAAGTACAGTTGAAATATCTTTACTATGTTATTACTCACAGTGGGCGTTGAAACAGACGGACGGAGCCAAAAGGTCAAACAGAGCGCGGCACGTGACCTACATAACACATAACAGACATATACATGAAACACACGTTCTAACTATACAAAACTTATGTCATTGGTTCTAAGTGTGTTTCTACCCTTGAATTCCCTTATAGAGTCTTAAACATGGCCTAGGAATGCCTAGGATGGAATGAGGATGCAAAAATGACTCAGAAACATTTTTCAGAATTTTCAGGAAAACAGGGCCCGCTCGTGGGTTTACCCGCTCGAGCGGACATGCAACAAAGGTATCCGCTCGAGCGTCAACTCCCCCGCTCGAGCGGACTGTAAAAAGTGCTGGATGGGTGAAATTCACGCTCGACGGTCGCTCGATGCCCGCTCGAGCGTGAGACACATGCCCCCGCTCGAGCGTCCATTTCCCGCTCGAGCGGACTGTAATGCAATGCAAGATGCTGGGAGCTCGAATTCCCCGCTCGAGCGCGACTTCCCCGCTCGAGCGGGAGTCAAAAATCTGGGATTTCCAGATTGAACTCCAGTGCTCAAATTCAACTTTTAACCATTCAAAACTCAACCTCTTGAGCTCAACTTCTGGAAAATACATGTAGACCCATAGTACAACAAGTTTCAAAAGCCAATTTGTAAAATCACGTCCAAGGGTAGTCCAATTAGACACCATTTTGAGAAAAACTTCAAGAACATAACTCAACTACAACATGCATGAACTTCTTTGAATTCCAACACTTCAACTCATGACTAGAATGGAAATTTGGTGGAAAAACAAGATGATTTCAAGGCTACAACAATTACATGGACATGCATGTGAGAATTTTATAAAACAAGACTCAAAATGCCATAACATGAACATGCATGCATGGATTTCTACCCAATTCAACATTCAAACCAAATTCTAGACTCCCCCTTAAATGGACCATGAACCATGCAAGAATAATCTTAAATACAACAATGAGAGGTTGAATCCTTACCTAAGTCTTGAATTTAAGGTGTAGAAAGCTCAAATTTACAACTATCTTCCAATTCCCTCAAGTCTCCAAGCTAAATGCCTAGATGAAATCAATTCTCTCCTCCTTTCTCTCTCTTGGTCGGCTAAGGCAAAGAAATGAGCTGAGCAAATGTTGTATCTAGGTGTAATGAGGCTTCAAATATGTCTTAGATAGTGGCCCACTCAATGGCCTAATGGTAAATACGTCAAACTCTATAAATTTGGCTCAATTGATCTAATTTAATCATACCAAATCACATTTCAGATAAATATGCCATAAAATCACATAAAATCCAACTAACACGGATCACTAATTAATTTCGGAATCGGGCACCGATAAGGCTTTCAATTCGCAGTTTGAAGTTTAAAGCATGAACAGATATTTCGACACTGAACAGATAGAGGCACATAAAACATGCAACACATATGCAAATTAAATTCCAGATTTCCTCTTAATTACTATTAGGCATAATTAAGTACCAATTGACGTTAATCAGGGTCAGGGTTATTACAGTCTTCCCCCCTTAAAAGAGTTTGGTCCCCAAACTCAAATTACCTTCATTCGGAATCAACACGGGGTTCAACGGAAACAATTCCGGATATCTCTTCTTCATGTCTTCCTCGGTCTCCCAAGTTGCATAGGTTCCCCCGTGGTTTTGCCAATCAACTTTCACCAAGGGTATTGCTTTGTTTCTCAACCTTTTGATTCTGCGGTTCACAATCTGGATAGGCCTTTCTTCGTAAGTGTAATCATCTTTCAGAAGTACATGTGTCGGTTCAATGACATGGAGTGGATCTCTCAAATACTCCCGAAGCATCGATACATGAAAGACGTTGTGCATATGTTCCATGACAGGAGGTAAGGCTATCCGATACGACACCGGATTGATCTTTTCGAGAACTTCATAAGGTCCAACATACCTTGGCGCCAATTTTCCCTTAACACCAAACCGAGTTTGACCCTTCATCGGGGTCACTTTGATGAACACATGGTCCCCCACTTCGTACTCCCTTTCTCTTCTTCGAACATCGGCATAGCTCTTCTGCCTACTCTGTGCAGTTTTCAGACGCTGCTGTATCAGTTTCACTTTCTCGGTGGTTTCTTGCACAAGTTCCGGCCCCAATAAAGGTCTATCACCTACTTCAGCCCAACATACCGGAGAACGACATTTTCTCCCATATAAGGCCTCATAAGGCGCCATTTCAATGCTGGAGTGGTAGCTGTTGTTGTATACAAATTCGGCCAATGGCAAGTAGATCTCCCAATTTCCCTGGAAGTCTAACACACACATTCTAAGCATATCCTCCAGAGTTTGGTTTGTTCGTTCAGTCTGGCCATCTGTCTGTGGGTGATAGGCACTGCTCAGTCTCAATTCAGTTCCCAAGGCCTGTTGCAAACTCTGCCAAAATCTTGATACAAACTTTGAGTCCCTGTCAGACACAATAGACACTGGCACTCCATGCAATCTCACAATTTCAGTCATATAGATGTTGGCCAATTTATCAGCGTTATAGATAGTTTTAACAGGCAGAAAATGTGCAGACTTAGTTAAACGGTCAACTATAACCCAAATAGAGTCCATACCTCGAGAAGAACGAGGCAATCCCACAATGAAGTCCATGGTGATGTGCTCCCATTTCCATTCCGGTATTGGGAGTGGTTGTAGCAAACCGGCAGGTCGTTGATGTTCAGCCTTAACCTGTTGGCAATGCAGGCATCTAGCCACAAAGTCTGCAATACTCCTTTTCATTCCAGGCCACCAAAAATTCTGTTTCAAATTATGGTACATCTTCGTGTTCCCCGGATGCATAGCAAATTTACTACTGTGAGCTTCGGTCATAACACGTTTCCTCAAATCATAGCAATCAGGCACACAAAGACGGTTCTGGAATTTCAGCACATCATTCTCAATCACAAATCCTGGCCTCGGTTTCGAATCAAATTCCTCCATAATCTTTTTCAAGTGTCCATCTTCACATTGTTTTTGTCTGATCTCATCAAGAATAGCAGGTTGAGCAGAAATAGCAGAACACAGTCCATCTTGTTCTAGGTCGGTCAACAATTCTTTCTGGCTGGATAACAAACACGACACAGTTGCACCGGATTTTCGGCTCAAGGCATCTGCCACAGTATTAGCCTTTCCTGGATGATACAAGATTTGCAAGTCATAATCTTTGATTAGTTCCAACCAACGTCTCTGTCTCATATTCAACTCCTTTTGGGTGAAGAAATATTTCAAACTTTTATGGTCTGTATAAACCTCACAAGTTACCCCATACAAATAGTGACGCCATATCTTCAAAGCAAACACCACGGCTGCCAATTCAAGATCATGTGTTGGGTAATTCTTTTCATGAGGTCGGAGTTGTCTAGAAGCATAGGCAATCACCCTTCCGTTTTGCATTAGTACACACCCCAAGCCTTTATAAGAAGCATCACTGTACACTTGAAACCCATCAGTACCATTAGGCAAAGTTAAAATTGGTGCAGTCACTAACCTGGTTTTCAGTTCTTGAAAGGCTGTCTCTCTTTGTTCAGTCCAGTCAAATGGCATATTCTTCTGAGTTAACTGAGTTAATGGTAAGGCAAGCTTAGAAAAATCTTTCACAAACCTCCGGTAGTAACCTGCTAGTCCCAGAAAACTTCGGACTTCTGTCACATTTGTAGGTCTAGGCCAATCCACAACAGCTTCAATTTTCTGAGGGTCCACAGAAACACCATCCTTGTTAACAACATGACCCAAAAATGCCACACTGTCAAGCCAGAATTCACACTTGGACAGTTTAGCATACAATTTCTTTTCTCTCAAAATCTGCAAGGCGGTTCTCAGATGATTCTCATGTTCCTTCCTGTCTTTCGAATATATCAGAATATCATCAATAAATACAACAATAAAGTCATCCAGATATGATTTAAACACCCTATTCATAAGATCCATGAAAGCAGCAGGTGCATTGGTCATCCCAAACGGCATTACTAAGAATTCATAATGTCCATATCTAGTTCGGAATGCAGTTTTCTCTATGTCCTCGGCTCTAACTTTTAATTGATGATACCCCGACCTGAGGTCAATTTTAGAAAACACTTGGGCACCCTGAAGTTGGTCAAACAAGTCATCTATTCGGGGCAGAGGGTATTTGTTCTTGATAGTCACTTTATTCAGTTCCCGGTAATCTATACACAGTCTCAAAGATCCATCCTTCTTTTTGACAAACAAGACTGGAGCACCCCAAGGTGAAGTACTAGGACGGATAAAGTTCTTGTCTAACAGTTCCTGAAGTTGGGTTTTCAATTCTTTCAATTCAGAGATAGACATTCTGTAGGGAGTCTTGGAAATAGGTTGTGTCCCCGGAAACACCTCAACAGTAAATTCAATTTCTCTGTCAACTAAGTCCCCCGGTAAATCAGTCGGAAACACATCAGGAAATTCACAAACAATAGGGATCGTTTCTACGGTAAGATTGTCGGACGATGTGGTCAGTATGCAACACAGATAACCCCTACATCCCTTCCTAAGTAGTTTTACAGCTTTCATAGCCGAAATTAAGTATGGGGGAGGAACTACCCCATTCCCACTAAAAGTAAACTCAGGTATACCCGGCGGTCTAAATACAACAGTTTTGTTTGCACAGTCTATGGTAGCACAGTATTTAGTCAACCAATCCATCCCCAAAATACAATCAAAATGATGAATGTCCAAAGGTAATAAGTCCACATACAACATCATATCACCAACCCTAACATCACATGCTGGATATACATGAGTACACATCATAGAGTCCCCAGATGGCGTAGATACAGATAGCACATATGTCATAAGTTCTAATGGCCTAGTCAATTTTCGGGAAAAAGCATGTGACACAAAAGAATGTGTAGAACCAGAATCTATCAATACACATGCATTTTGAGAACATACAGAAAGTGTACCTGACACCACAGTATAGGTGTTCGGTACGTCACCGAGCACTAAGGCAAATACTCGGCCTTGTCTCAAAGGTTCTTTTCCTGCATTGGCTTTGACATTGGTTTTGGCCACTGAAGCGGATCCTGCTGAACTTGCTGCAGGACGGCTAGTAGTCTCAAATCTAAGCGGACAATCTCTTATCATATGACCCGGCTGGCCACATCGGAAACAAGCACCGGACGCTCTGCGGCACACACCCTGTGCCTGTTACCACAATCAGAACAGACTGGAGGAGGCCCACTACTTTGACTCGAGTTGCTCCAAGTCCCTGTGTTTTGCTTCTTATTACTAAATGACCGGCCTTTCCTAAAACCAAACCCGGATCTTTTTCCTCTCCACTCATTTGTTGTAGGTGCAGGGGCTTTGCTTTGTTTCATGGCAGCTAGAGTAGACTCTGCCATTAAGGCTCTATCTAGGACTTCCACATAAGTAGGCAATTTCAGAACGCCTACTCGATCAAACACGTCAAGATCCAATCCCCCTTCAAATTTTCGGCTTTCTTGTAATCTGTGTCCACCATATGTGGAGCGAATCGTGCTAACTCGGTGAACTTAGCTTCATATTCTGCCACTGACATTCTTCCCTGTTTAAGTTCCTGAAATTCGGACACCTTTCGATCCCTGAAACATTGGGGAAAATACTTGTCGTAGAAAATGGCATTAAACTGTGCCCATGTCATATTCCCATTGCCGCCTCGGATTAACAACCACCACCTGCGGGCTTCGTCTTTCAAAGTGTAGGTGGCTAACAAGACTTTCTGAGTTTCAGAACACGGAAATACTTCATACAACTTTTCCATCTCAAGTAACCACGTCTCAGCTTTCAAGGGTTCAATTCCGCCGTAGAACGTTGGCGGTTTCATTTTCATGAACTTCTGTGTCAGATTAATAATGTCATTGTTATCTGCCTCGGCTTGTGCCGGCGGAGGCGGAGGGGGTAAAGGTTGCTGTCTTTGCTGCTGTGTTAAGGTCTCAGTCAATGCTGCCAACATTTGTTCCATTCGGCCCATGCGAGCCTCTGAAGATTCACTCTCACCAGTTCCCCTTGCATTCTCCATCTTACACTACAGATATCAAGTGATATTAAACATAGGCATAATCTTATTCATTTCCTTTAATTCAGTTATTCAAATGTACATTCAGTTTTAATATTCAGTTGTATTACCACACACTCACACATGCAGATGGAATGCCCCTAACTCTTACTAGGACATCCTAAGCTCATACGGACCTGTGTGTGCGGTATAACTCGTGCTCTGATACCACTCTGTCACGACCCAAACCCGCCCCTGTAGGTTTGGCACCGTAACCGGCCAGTAATCCGTGGATTACCAAAGGCCTCTGAACAGATTAACAAATAATAAGGGGCTGCGGAAGCAAATATATAAAATAAACAAGGTCCAATGAGCTGTGATACCGAACATGAAACAGAACTTCTCAAAACTTATTTATATACAAAAACATGCTAGTCAGATACATCAATATTTACAGAGAATAGTCCCCAAGACCTGACTTTACATAACACACATACAGACTAGCATGGTCACAAAAAACAGCCATGTCAATAGGCTTCAAGCGGAACCTCCTCGGGAGGCGCAACGTTTGGCTGACAAAACAGAACTGAAGGCCGTCAACTCTGGCCTGGGTCATGTGCCGCCTCACCTACATATATATAGTAAACTGTGAGCGAAAGCCCAGTGAATAATAAACAGAGTAAAGGGGTTTCAATGAATGAGTTCGTACAGATTTCAGAAATCAATTCATATTGTATCAAAATCATACTTGTTCAGATCATATACAGACAGAAATCATAAGTCATGGTTACATTTACGTGATACATCCATTAGCATAACAGAACAGGACGCATAAGCGTAACAGAACAGGACGCATAAGCGTAAGGTATGAATAACCTAGTTCCAAGAAGGAACCTCCGGATCCGGGTCACAGAACAGGACAGCTAAGCCCCCATGGCGGGCCTCCGGTACGGGTAACAGTGCACAGACAGGACGCATACGCGTGAGGTTACGAATAACCAGTTCCATAAAGGAACCTCCGATACCGGGTAACGGCTGTAGATATCACATGATACTAAGGATGTCACGAATACATGTCAGAAATTGAACAATCATTCATTGTACAGAACATATCATTACCGAAAACAAATCTCATTTTGCCACACAGAAAATAAGTACAGTTGAACATATCTTTACTATGTTATTACTCACAGTGGGCGTTGAAACAGACGGACGGAGCCAAAAGGTCAAACAGAGTGCGGCACGTGACCTACATAACACATAACAGACATATACATGAAACACACGTTCTAACTATACAAAACTTATGTCATTGGTTCTAAGTGTGTTTCTACCCTTGAATTCCCCTTATAGAGTCTTAAACATGGCCTAGGAATGCCTAGGATGGAATGAGGATGCAAAAATGACTCAGAAACATTTTTCAAAATTTTCAGAAAAACAGGGCCCCGCTCGAGTGGGTTTCCCGCTCGAGCGGACATGCAACAAAGGTATCCGCTCGAGCGTCAACTCCCCCGCTCGAGCGGACTGTAAAAAGTGCTGGATGGGTGAAATTCACGCTCGACGGTCGCTCGATGCCCGCTCGAGCGTGAGACACATGCCCCGCTCGAGCGTCCATTTCCCCGCTCGAGCGGACTGTAATGCAATGCAAGATGCTGGGAGCTCGAATTCCCCGCTCGAGCGCGACTTCCCCCGCTCGAGCGGGAGTCAAAAATCTGGGATTTCCAGATTGAACTCCAGTGCTCAAATTCAACTTTTAACCATTCAAAACTCAACCTCTTGAGCTCAACTTCTGGAAAATACATGTAGACCCATAGTACAACAAGTTTCAAAAGCCAATTTGTAAAATCAACGTCCAAGGGTAGTCCAATTAGACACCATTTTGAGAAAAACTTCAAGAACATAACTCAACTACAACATGCATGAACTTCTTTGAATTCCAACACTTCAACTCATGACTAGAATGGAAATTTGGTGGAAAAACAAGATGATTTCAAGGCTACAACAATTACATGGACATGCATGTGAGAATTTTATAAAACAAGGCTCAAAAATGCCATAACATGAACATGCATGCATGGATTTCTACCCAATTCAACATTCAAACCAAATTCTAGACTCCACCCTTAAATGGACCATGAACCATGCAAGAATAATCTTAAATACAACAATGAGAGGTTGAAATCCTTACCTAAGTCTTGAATTTAAGGTGTAGAAAGCTCAAATGTACAACTATCTTTCAATTCCCTCAAGTCTCCAAGCTAAATGGCTAGATTGAAATCAATTCTCTCCTCCTTCCTCTCTCTTGGTCGGCTAAGGCAAAGAAATGAGCTGAGCAAATGTTGTATCTAGGTGTAATGAGGCTTCAAATATGTCTTAGATAGTGGCCCACTCATGGCCTAATGGTAAATACGTCAAACTCTATAAATTTGGCTCAATTGATCTAATTTAATCATACCAAATCACATTTCAGATAAATATGCCATAAAATCACAAAAATCCAACTAACACGGATCACTAATTAATTTCAGAATCGGGCACCGATAAGGCTTTCAATTCGCAGTTTGAAGTTTAAAGCATGACAGATATTTTCGACACTGAACGAGAAGAGGCACATAAAACATGCAACACATATGCAAATTAAATTCCAGATTTCCTCTTAATTACTATTAGGCATAATTAAGTACCAATTGACGTTAATCAGGGTCAGGGTTATTACGGTGACCTAGCCTAGCATGCGTGTGGCTTGTGCATCGTGGCTTGTGCGCCTCACGCGCGTCGATCTTTTGACCACGGTAGCGAGTTGCGCACACGCCTCAGCAGGCCTTAGCACACCTTCGCACGTCTAATGATAACAATAACAACACAGGCCGTGGCTCCGGCGCCAGCTTGGCCGCAGCCAAGGCAGCAACACAAGCCGCAGCTAAGGCAGCAGCCCAAGCAGCTGCACATGCCGTAGCACAAGCTGCAGCCAAGGCCACAGTTAAGGTAGCAGCCCAGGCTGCAACCAAGGCCGTAGACCAGGATGCAGCCAAAACAGCAGCGCAAGCCGCAGCCATGGCAGTAATGAAGGCAGCAGCCAA
This sequence comes from Camellia japonica, assembly GCA_030407325.1. NCBI lineage: Eukaryota > Viridiplantae > Streptophyta > Magnoliopsida > Ericales > Theaceae > Camellia > Camellia japonica. The sequence goes on from JAPPVO010000013.1 coordinate 10,792,319, forward strand.
GGCAGCACAGCCAAGTGTCACGACCCAAACCCGCTCCTATGGGTTTAGCACCGTAACCGGCCAGTAATCCATGATTACCGAAGGCCTGCTTAACAGTAAGACAGTATTACAAAGTATAGGGGCATGGCGGAAGCCAAAACAGTAATTAAACAATGTCCAATGAGCTGTGACAGTCTGTATGCAAAAAGACTTTTCATATTATACACATTCGGAAACAGAACAGTATTTACAACGTATACAGAAACATTCAGTACAGTACAAGTCTCACTCAGTCTATACAGGACACAAACAAAAGGGTGAATCTAAAACATCCCACAGCCTTGGCTTGAACAGTACTGGAACCTCGAGGTGAGGCACAAAGGTTGGCTTGACAAAATAGTGCTTAGCCTGACGCCCCTAGCAGCGGTCCGGTGCCTGAACACCTACATATATATATATAAGCAGTGAGCTAAAGCCCAGTGAATAACATAATACGTAAAGAGGTTAAGAATGAATGTCCTTTCAGTATTGAAAACAGTCAATTGATTCAGTATATCAATCATTCAGTCATAACAGTAATATGTGGTACATCCATTAGCAGAACAGTACAGTAAACAGTAGGTCTTGAAAGACCGAGCAGTCAATGATGGCCATCATGACAGTAACTAGAAGTTCCAAGATAAGAACGAACAAAGATCTCTGTAACAGTAGCAGTAACAGTAACAGTAGTTGCTATGGATGCCACAATACAGTTCAAAATAGAGGACATACATTCATTCAGTTAACAGTATCAATTCAGAAACAGTACAGTTTAACCATTCAGAAGATATTCATATTTGAACATATCTTTACACAGTTGTTACTCACAGAGTCCAGGGCCACAGTTAAGCTAGAGCGCATCCTCAGATGCCAACTCTACACAGTTTACAGGATGAACACACACTAAGTTCAAATTCGGGAATCAAAGACTTAGTCCCTACTTAGACTCGGTGCGGTTTATATCTCATTAAGATGCCTTAAACTAGGCCTAAGAACGCCTAGGATGGAATGAGGATGCAAGGATGCACTTTTAAACACTTTATAAAATTTTCAGAAAACAGGGGTCACGCTCGAGCGTGGCTTTCTACGCTCGAGCGGACATGTAGACAAAGGTTCCTCACTCGAGCGTCACTTCTCACACTCGAGCGGACTGCAAAACATGGCAAAAGTACTGGATGTGTGAAAATCACGCTCGATGGGCGCTCGACACACGCTTGAGCGTGTGACACAAGTCCCCGCTCGAGCATGCATTCCCCCGCTCGAGCGGACTGTAAAACAATGCAAAGTGCTGGGAGCACGCATTTCACGCTCAAGCGCCACTTTCCCCGCTCGAGCATGAGTCCAAATTCTGGAAATTCCAGATTTGAACCTCAAGCTCAAAACCAAGTTTCAATGCGCCAAAATCGATCCTTTTGGGCTAATTTTCTGGAAAATACTTGTAAACTCATAGTATTACATGATTCAAAGCTCAATTTGTAAAATCAAAGCCCAAAGGTGAGTCAATTAAATACCAATTTCAAACCAACTTTCATGAACATGATGTACATGCAACATGCAAATGTTCTAATACACTCAAAGCTTCTAATACATGCTCCAAAGGGCCAATTCTTTCAAAAACAAGATGAATTCATGAACTATGGTCAAAAGATGGACATGCATGAAGCTATTTCATGAAGAACAACACCAAAACTTCAATATAAGAGCATGCATGCATGGATTAAGCTTCAATTCAACATTCTTGAACCAATTCTTAACTTTAAAACTCTAGTCCTCCAAGAACCATGCAAGAGCTAACTTAATTCACAATTAAAAGGATAAAGTCCTTACCTAGGTTCCTCAATCACAAGTTTAGAAGCTCAATTTTGCAAATCTTCTACAATTTCTTCAAGTCTCCAAGTTAAACTCTCAAGCACAACTCAATTCTCTCACTCTCTCAATCGGCTATGGTTCAAGAAATGGCTGATGAAATGTTTTGTTTGAGTGTAATAAGGCTCAAATGTGTTTTTGGAGAGTGGCCTATTAAGTGGCAAGGTAGTAAATAAGTCCAAGTGGTGCAATTTATCAATATTTGATCTAATTCAATCATACCAAATCATATTTTAATTAAATATGCCATAAAATCACATAAATTCTAATGATCATAAAACATCGATCAATTTTGGTTTCGGCCGCCGACAAGGCCTTCAATTTACAGTTTAAAGCATAAAATATGGACAGATAATTTAATAGTCAAACAGATAGAAATGCATTTAAACTAGTACATTCAATCAGCCAGTTCAGTATTTCAGTCGATTCAATTACTTATCATAATCGGTCTCAGTTTAGCAGTAATCAGTGGTTAACCAGTAATCAGTGGTGAGGGTTATTACACCAAGGCAGCAGCACTGGCCGCAACCAGTCCGCATGTTGTCGCCAAGGCTACGGCGTGGCCCAATCCCTGACTTTGCACATCGAGCCACGAATACTTTTCGAGGCATCATCATGTTATCCAACTGCAAATTATTTCTTGTCACATTGCGCTGGTTGTTTTGTATCATATTTTTTTGCTATTTTCTTGAATTTTTTGAATTTTTAAATATTTATTTATTTGTAAAAATTAAAATAAAATAAGTAAAAATTAAAAAAATATTTAAAAATTATTATAATTACAAGTGCCTCATCCTTTAATTATTGGATTTATTTCTACAATTTTTTTCACTATTTTTACTAATTTTCTTTATTTTTTACATATTAAAATAGAAATAAATTAAAATAAAATACTCCGGTGACCAAATTTTAAAAAAAAAATTTATGTTGTCTTGATTTATTTTCCTTGAGTTATGATAGAAAATTCGTGAAAAAAAAAATGTTACTTTTAAAAAAAACCCTATTATGACTCCTCGAGCATAGGTGATGTTTCCTCGTGCCAGATGGAAAAGGGCTTAACAAGCTACTATAAAGGGGGGCACATTCCTTAGGCTGGCCAGCATAGCCAGGCCACAGGCCACGCCAATGCCAGCGTACGAGTTTGCATATGTCATTGCTTGGCTTGTGGCATTGAAACTCCGTAGCCAAGCATGGGATGCGTTGAGTGGTGGCCCGCGGTGGTGGTGGTGGCTTGGCGGCCTGGCCGGCAGCACTATATGGCTTGTGAGCGGCATTGGCTGCGGCCTGGTCGACATGCCAGCTTGGCGTGCACGCATCCAGGTCCACATCCTTGACATTGCATCTTGGCATGCTCGCGGCCTAGCCGACTTGGCAGCAAGGTGTTCCCGTGGCCTAGGCAGCATGGCATGCCTACAACCAAAGCAGCATAGTTGTTTGGCATGCGCACAGCCTTGGCAGCGTGGCATGTGCCTGTCCAGGGTGGTATGGTAGAATCGTATGCGCGCGGCCTTGGCTTTATGTCATGCGCACGCCTTGGCAGCCTATCCCACGGGCGGCCTTGTCAACCTGGCCTGCTTGCGGCTTTGTTAACATGCCAGCCCAATCTGTGGGCGGCCTTGGCAGCCGAGCTTGCCCTGTTCCTTTCGAAAAGTATGTCCCTCGGGTAATTGCCATTGGGTTGGCTTTGACTTTTGCCTACAAGTTGCCTACCTTTCCCTTGCGGAAGTTGCCTTACAAAAAGCATGTCCCTCGGGTAATTGCCATTAGGTTGGCTTTGACTTACGTACAAGTTGCCTTGCAAAAAGCATGTCCCTCAGGTAATTGCCATTAGGTTGGCTTTGACTTACGTTCAAGATGCATGTACTTTCCTAGTGGAAACTTGTTACGAAAATTATGTCAATCAAAAGTCGCTTGTTGTCTTTGTTATTTGCAATTGCGCTAACTGGTGCTTGCTCGGCTTCTCTAAATGTTTTCGTACGTTCGTTGGGCTTCTTAGTCCTTCAGGGTGTGATTCGTTTTGGAGGGCTGTGCATAGTGCACGTCATGGCGCGTGAGTTGTGACTGGTTTGTGTGAGTTAGATGGATCCCTGCTGTGCAGCAAACTCCACTAGTGCATTCCTTTTCATCATCAGTGGGATTCTAACAAGTTGCTAGTGCTTTCCTAGTGGAAGCTCCTTGCGAAGAGTTATGTCCCTCGGTTAATTGCCATTTGGTTGGCTTTGACTTGCCTACAAGTTGCCTGCACTTTCCTAGTGGAAGCTCCTTGCGAAAAGTTATGTCCATCAGGTAATTGCCATTAGACTGGCTTTGACTTGCCTACAAGTTGCGTGCGCTTCCCTAGTGGAAGCTGCCTTGCAAAAGCACATCTCTCGAGTAATTGCCATTTGGTTGCCTTTGACTTACGATCGAGTTGCCTGTGCTTTCCTAATGGAAGTTTCTTGCAAAAAGTATGTCCCTCAGTGGTTTCCTGTTGCCTTTGTTATTTGCAGTTGCACTAATCGATGCTTGCTCGGCTTCTCTAAATGTTTTCACACGTTCGTCGGGCTTCTTAGTGCTTCGGGTTGTGATTCGTTTTGGGGGGCTGGTGCATAATGTACGTCGTAGCATGTAAATTGTGACTGGTTTGTGCGAGTTGGATAGATCCCTGCCTGTGCAGCGAACTCCACTGGTGCATTCCTCTTCATCATTCGTGGCATTCCTCTTCATCATCTGTGCATTCCTAGTGGAGGCTCCTTGCAAAAAATTATCTCCCTCAGTTAGTTGCCATTGGGTTGACTTTGACTTGCCTAAAAGTTGGATGTGCTTTCCTATTGGAAGCTTGTTACAAAAATTCTGTCCCTCGAAAGTCGCTTGTTGTCTTTGTTATTTGCAATCGCTTTAATCGGTGCTTGCTCAGCTTCTCTAAATGTTTTTGCACGTTCGTCAAGCTTCTTAGTCCTTCGGGTATGATTCATTTTGGGGGGCTGGTGCATAGTGTACGTCATGGCATGTGAGTTATGATTGGTTTGTGCAAGTTTGATGGATCCCTGCCTGTGCAGCGAACTCCACTAGTGGATTCCTCTTCATCATCTGTGGGATTTCTACAAGTTGCCATCGCTTTCCTAGTGGAAACTCCTTGCGAAGAGTTATGTCCCTCGGTTAATTGCCATTAGGTTGGCTTTGACTTGCCTACAAGTTGCCTGCGCTTTCCTAGTGAAAGCTCCTTGCGAAAAGTTATGTCCCTCTGGTAATTGCCATTATGTTAGCTTTGATTTGCCTACAAATTTCCTGCGCTTCCTTAGTGGGAGCTGCCTTGTGAAAAGCACGTCCCTTTGGTAATTGCCATTTGGTTGGCTTTGACTTACAAACGAGTTGCCTGTGCTTTCCTAGTGGATGCTTGTTGCGAAAAGTATGTCTCTCAGAAGTTGCCTATTGCTTTTGTTATTTACAGTTGTGCTAACCG
>JAPPVO010000013.1:10805144-11016327 GCA_030407325.1 Camellia japonica
CCGCAGCTTAGCCAACCTGGCTGCCTGGCCTGTGCATGGCCTTGGCAACATGGCCTGCCCGCGACCTAGGCAACATGGCAGCCTGGCCTGCGCGGCCTTGGCAGCATGTCAAACTTACAGCTTTGGCAGCATGCCAGCCTAGTCTGCGCACGTCCTCGGCAGCCTGGCCTGCGTGCAGCATTGGTAGCATGGAATGCCAGCGGCCTAGCTGCATGTCTGTCTAGCTTGCACGCAACCTTAGCAGCATGTTAAGCCCGCAGCATGGCAGCCTGGCTTACGAGACGCCTAGGCAGCATGGCATGCCTGCGGCCTAGCCAGCATGGCTGCTTGGCCTACGTGCGGCCTTAGCATCTTGGCATGCCTGTGGCCTTAGTAGCATGTCAAGCCTTAGGCCTAGGTAGCATGGCATGCCCACAGCCTAGGCAGCATGGCTGTTTCGCATGCGCGTGGCATGCGCCTGTCTAAGGTGGCATGGAAGCATCACATGTGCGCGGCCTTAGCTGCATGGTAGCCTGGCCTGCGCACGGCCTTGGCAGCCTGGCCTACTTGCGGCCTTGTCAGCATGCCAGCCCAGCCTACGAGCGGCCTTCACAACCTTGCTTGCTCTGCTCCTTTCGAAAAGTATGTCCCTCGGGTAATTGCCATTGGGTTGGCTTTGACTTTTGCCTCCAAGTTGCCTGCTCTTTCCTTGCGAAAGTTGCCTTGCGAAAAAAATGTCCCTTGGGTAATTGCCATTAGGTTATCTTTGACTTACGTACAAGTTGCCTTGCGAAAAGCATGTCCGTCGAGTAATTGCCATGTGGTTGGCTTTGATTTACGAACGAGTTGTCTGTGCTTTCCTAGTGGAAGCTTGTTGTGAAAAGTATGTCCCATGGAAGTTGCCTGTTGCCTTTGTTATTTACAGTCGCGCTAACCGGTGCTTGCTCGGCTTCCCTAAATGTTTTCACACGTTCATCGGGTTTCTCAGTCCTTCGAGGTGTGATTCATTTTGGGGGGTTGGTGCATAGTGTACGTTGTGGCGCGTGAGTTGTGATTGGTTTGTGTGAGTTGGATGGATTCCTGCCTGTGTAGCGAACTCCACTAGTGCATTTTTCTTCATCATCCAGTGGGATTCCTACACGTTGCCTACGCTTTCCTAGTGGAAGCTCCTTGCGAAAAGATATGTCCCTTAGTTAATTGCCATTAGATTGGCTTTGACTTGCCTACAAGTTACCTGCGCTTTCATAATGGAAGCTTCTTGCGAAAAGTTATGTCCCTCGGGTAATTGCCATTAGGTTGGCTTTGACTTGCCTACAAGTTACCTACGTTGGAAGCTGCCTTATGAAAAGCATGTCCCTCGGGTAATTGCCATTTGGTTGGATTTGACTTACGAACGAGTTGCCTGTGCTTTCCTAGTGGAAGCTTGTTGCGAAAAGTATGTCCCTCGGAAGTTGCCTGTTGCCTTTGTTATTTGCAGTTGCGCTAACCGGTGCTTGCTCGGCTTCTTTAAATGTTTTTATTACATTCGTCAAGCTTCTTAGTCCATCAGGGTGGTGCATAGTGTACGTTGTGGCGCGTGAGTTGTGATTGGTTTGTGCGAGTTGGATGGATACTTGCCTGTACAGCGAACTCCATTGGTCCATTCCTCTTCATCATCCGTGGGATTCCTACAAGTTGCTTGCGCTTTCCTAGTGGAAGCTCCTTGTGAAAAGTTATGTCCCTCGTATATTCACCACCCTTAGATCATGTATTCAAGCAAATTTTCATTTAGGGTTTTCAATTCGGTTAAAATTTCTTTATTTCGGATTAAACGATGAATCATATTGAGAACCGAAAACCTAGGATTTTTGTGTGTAAAAGATAATTAGAAAATTAATTTAATTATTATTAGGGTTTTGGAAATGATTATTGAGTTCCAGGTTCAATTAGGGTTTTTGAGTTTTCGGTTGGCGCGCATTGTAGACACCCCATTTTTTACTGTCCTTAAGACTTAGACGTCATTGTTTGAACACTCGATATCATCCATGCTCGTGTTCGTTTAGAATGCCTGAAGTTCTTGGCAGAGTACCTTGCCGTCGGACCTCTCGACTTGTCTGTTTTGTGCTTGGTTGTGCACCAAGGACTTGCATCTTTGCTTCTGGGGGAAGAGGGTGGTCTGCTGACCAGCCCTACAACCCATCGGCTAGGCCTTGCTTCCATCGGCCATCAGTGGTGGCCGGTCGGCCTTGCTGATGGCCGGTCGACCTCTTTAATGGCCAGTCGGCCACAAGTTTTGGCCGAAGCCCTTTTTTTTTGCTTTTGCAGATATTTTTGGTGCCTGTTGTTCCAGCTGTTGAACACTGAGCTCATCCTCTATACACGTGTATGGAGGATGAAGCAAGCTTTTTGCTTGCATTTCCTATGTAAGGGGAGCTCCCTCCCCCTATTTGAGGGTTACAAAATTTCAGAGCTAAAATTTCCCTCTCTCTCTCTAGAATTCTCTCTCTCTCTCTCTATATATATATATATATATGCTATATTGAGCTTGAAAGTGTGTTTTCTTCACATTTTTGCACACAACCCTCTTAGCCAAACATCTTGACCTTGGAGCTGAGATTCCTTAAGGCTTGTTTAGGCCTCCTAAAGCTGGTTTTTGGCTCAGAAGTTGTCCTCTTACTGCTATGCTTCAAGGGTGAGCATATTCCCTTTTTAAGCTTATTTTTGTATACCATCTTAGCCACCTTTGCATGCTGTTTTAGGCTTGGTTGTTAACTACAAAAAGCTCTATTTTTAAGTGTTAAAAATGTTGGTTTGAGTCCTTGTTGGGGTTAGGGGTGGTCTACCCTCTTTGGTTGCTTATTTGCTAAGCTTTTGTACCACCTTTTAAGTCTATTCAAACTATCTCTTTTTGGCCTTTTAACTACTGAATTCCAGAGGAAGTTCAGTGGTGGAAAGGTGGTTTTGAAGTCCCAAATAGAAGGGGGTGGTCCCCTCTCCTCTTGTCTTGCTTGCATGTGTTGATGGCCTACTAAATGAGCATGTGTTTCTACTTCTTTGTGGCTTTGTTCAAGCATGCTTTTGTGACTTTTTAGACCTTCCATGACTTATTTTTGGCTTGTTTGATCATTGGTTGCTTGCTTCTTACACTTGTAGTGTAACCTTGCTCACTAGCTTTGCATGCTTGCTACTTTAGCCCATTATTCTAGCTTATTTTGTCTATACTCCAGCATGCTTTTACTCATATTTTAGCATGCTTTAACTCTATTTTGAATGGTCAAGGTCATTTGAGCATTGCTTAGTATGGTTGTAGTGTAAAGGGCCTTGACTAGCTTTGAGTTTTGAGGCCTTTAACATGTTATGCTTATGATGTTTGCATGGTATGGCACCATTTAGCATGTAATTTTAGTGCATATAGTGTAGTCACACTCTCATATATTTCACTTCTTTATAGCTTTTGAGGGTTGTGTATTATGCCTTGCTTATAGGCTAACATGTGTGCATGTTCTTCTAGCATTTTGAGCTTCCATTTCAGCATGTTTAGGCCATTATTTTGGCATGATTGAGCTCTGTCCAGGGCTGGTTTGGACATTTGTGCTATGTATTGCATGCCTCTTGTGTATTGCTCTTTACTAGCTTTGATGTTTTTGGTCCTCAACATGCCATGTTTGCATTGCTTGCATGCTTTAAGGTCTTTAGCATGCCATTTCAGCACTAAACATCTCCCAACTCCCTCATTTCTTCATTCTTCCATTTCATTTGAGGGTTGTTTGGCCTTGAGCTTGTGTTTGAGCTTGGGATTGAGACTTATGCTTAAATGGCTTTAACCCTCTATTGAGGGTTCCTCCTAGTCAAAGGCATGGTCTCTCCTATGCCTTAAACCATTCTTTTGGTTGACCTCCTCTCCTTACAGGACTTGCATGTTGGACTTAACCAATTAAAGAATGGATTGGTAATGTAAAATGTGTAAACAAGAATCGAGCAAAGTAAAACATGCCAAGATAACATATGTGTGTTTCATTGCATGTTTTTTCATCGGACGTTAATCCAAATACTAGAAATATGGCACGTTTCATACTCAAAGTGATGAATCGTGTTGCGTTTCTTGATCGTTGTCACCCTTGATCATGCATGATAGGGTGACGACACTTAGAGTCTTATGTGTGCATTCACTAACATTGTGCAAGCTTGACTCTTTGGCCACCATGCATTGAGATGCGTGGTTGGTGGCTTGAGAGCCGAGTATTACGCTTCTTTGAGCTTGAGATATGATAAGGAGGGTAGTTGCACACACATTTCCTTGCAAATACACTGCCATGCCTCTGTTTGTGCTCTGTTGTAGCAAAAGGAGAAATTGCAAGAATCAATGGCCGACCGGCCACATGCCCTAGCCGACCGGCCACCCAAGCCAGCTGACCGCCACCAGTGTTAGCCGATGTCCACCAATCATAGCCGATCAACCACCAGTGTGTTCTTGGGATCAAACAAAAGCAATCTGGAGGTTGGCACAATTTTCAGAAGTCAAAAGAGTGCAAACAGAGGCATTTAGAGGCAAGGTAGTGGATTTCTGGGAGGACGCGACCAAGCATGCATGCCTCCCTCGTCTGCGAGGCCATTTTCATCGCTTCATTAGCTAGTTGTAGTTAATTACATGTGCTGTAATTAATTTAGCTTAGTTTATTTTTTAATATTCTAATTAGCTTAGATTAGCTAATTGATTAATTCGGTTTGTAATTAATTAGTTTAGTGTAGCTAGTTATTCAATTCGTTTTGTAATAATTAATTAGCTAGAGTAGTTAATTAGTTGATTTGTAGTACGTAGCTTAGCTTAGCTTAGCTTATTTATTCAGACCCTCCTCCGAGAGGGGCACAATGTTGTAATAAGTGTGCACGTGTGTATGAATGTCTTCCAACCCCACGTCTTTCTCCCTTTTACTTATCCGCTTTCAGTGGTTAGATTAGGGCATATTTTGATTAGCATACCTTATGCTTGCATGCGTGCATCATTCATTTGTCTTGCATGCACCGGGCTCAGCGCATCATACAAACTACATTGTCTTTCAATACTTATTTGAATACGTATTTCAAAGCATGTTATCAAATTGTTGAATTTCATATGCCATCTTAGATAGCCGAGCCTATTTAGTTGCATTTTTGCATGTGTTGCATTAGGCATTTTAACATAGCTAGGATCATGCATGATTTCTAACTAGTTCTCTGTTTTGGCTTGGAGTACGCTGTAAGTGTTTACGCTTTAGCATACTTGCATGTGTGTGAGTGTTGCCATGATAGCATGCTTGCCATGAGGCTACTTGCTTAAGTGCTTAACTGCATGAATGCCTGTATGAAGGCTTCGTTGCCTGAATTGGGACAATTCGTATAAATGCGAGTTTTAAGCCCACTTTGCGAAGTGGCAAAATTATGTTTTAAGCCCACTTGAGGGTGGCAAATTCGCGCTTTAGCCTACTTGCGAGTAACACTTTCAAACCATTTTCGAAAACAAACATGAGTTGTTTTGTTCCAATTCTCGTGATTGAGTCTATACTTGTATGCTGTACGCATCACATAGTAAGCTAGCTAAATAACCGAATAAGAACGCATGTGTTTTCAAAACAACATATCATGATTAGTAGAGGCCGATCCTTTGATCGGGAGAGTGGGGGTGCTCATTTCATGACCTTCTCCCCTCGTACCCAAGTTCCCGAGCTGAGACAACTTTGGTGATGACGGACATATGGCTTTAGGCACGAGTCGGGGTTTCCTAAATTTCCTAAAAAACAAAACATTTAGGTGACGAATCTGTAATTTGGCAAAGCAGTCCATGTTTGGCACTTCTTGATTAAAATCGATTTTCCAAAAACAATTTGTCGATTTGGACTCTTTGGTGATTTATCAGTCTTACATTGCACTTTGTGAGACTAGATACAGAACTGTGACAGGAGTCCGAACTGTAGTAGCTATGAACCCAAATTCGCGCCCTCTCCGAAAGGGGGGCGCGCGGAGGAAGTTCGGGCGGTCTACACGCATGTTCGACTCTATAACTAGAATTGAAGACAAATAAGGATTTGAGGGTCTTGATTGAAAGAATTCAAAAGTCAAGGACTTCATAGGTTTTACAAAAGTTAGGGGCCTCACAAATAATACCAAAGTAAAGAGGTAGATGAATGAGTTTCAAACATTTGCAAAAAAAAAAACCATTCTAGTTCACAAGACCAAAAACATTCTAACATTTTATAACAGCCCTCATTTTGCCTTAGTCATATTCTTGAGAATTTGCATGGTTTTTGGTTTGTTAGCTCCCAGCATCTCCATATGCAAGCCTGCAAGTGGAGATGCTGGAAGCTTGCATTTTGTGAACTTTGAAAATTTGTCTAAGTATGGGATCGTGTCTTATTTTGTGCTATTGTGTTTTTGTCTAAGTGTAAGATCCATGCTTTGTTCCTTACTTTGTGTGTTGAATCTAGGCTATCTACCTTTGTTACCTCATACCTAGGTTACATTTTGAACCTCTTACACCTAGGTCGTTGAGCGTCAACACCTAGGATCATCTTGGAACCATCTTGGTTGACCTCCCAGAAGTTTTATAGACTGCAGATGATCGCTCGAGCGCAGGAAAGACTGCTCGAGCGAAAATCGCCCTACTCCTAGAAGTTTTATAGACATGCAAAAATATTGGGAGATCTCAAAGGCTGCTTGAACGACCAAAATACCGCTTGAGCGAACAAGAAATGAACTAGACAACAACTCTTTTGAAAAACTAACCCCCAACCTATTTCAAACAAAACCAACAACTCCCAAACAACCAAACTCAACTAAGAAAAAAAGGTGAAAAGGTTATAACTACAATTAAAGACATGGAATTCCAAATCTAAGAACGTGATAAAGGTGAGGTCTAAACCGGAACCGTCATAATACCACTACCACAATCTCTATTGCCATTACTACTACTACTATAACAATTGCTATAACCCTTTATCTCCATAACTACTGCCACCATTTCCATAATCACCACTATCATTACATAGCCACCTGTAGCTCGGCTTTTCGTGCTCCCTTTCGGAAGAATGAATAGCCGTTACAGTTCGGACTCCACTTGTGCGTTGGTTCTGATTCTGATTTCACAAGTGCAATGTGAAACAGTGAAAACACAAAAAGAGTCCAAATTCGGCAATTTCTTTTGGAAAATCGATGTTTGAATCAAATGCCGAAAATGGACTGCTTTGCCAGATATCAGAGTCGCCACCTAAATATTTATTTTGGAAAATTTAGGAAACCCATGACTCGTGCCAAAGGCCATTAGTCCGTCGTTACCAAAGTGTCTTGGTTCAGAAACTTAGGTATGAGAGGGGAAGGTCAATAATTGAACACCTTACTCACCCGATCAAAGATCGGCCTCTACTAATCATGATGTGATTTTTATGTACAGTCTATGTTCTTGTTCTATATGTAACATACAAATATAGACCAATTTCACGAAAAGTTGGAACGTTTGATTTCATGTTTGTTTTGACAAAAGTGTTTTGAATATGTATCACTTAAAATGGTGATCTCATATATACAAGAATCAAGGATCCCAATTCAAGTGAGTAGCCTACATCCATAGGCATTCAAACAGGTATATCAAATAAGCAATTAGCCTCATGGTAGTATGTTTGATATGACAACATTCACACTTATGCAATATGCTAAAGCAAAAATGCTTACCTTAACGTCCGAAAGCGAGTCCAAAAAGAAAGCAAATAGTTAGAAAAAAAAGTGCATGATCCTAATTTTAATGACTAATGCAACACATGCAATGTACAATTAAGGTTCGGCTACTAGTATGGCATGTGAGTCAATTCAAGGCATGTAATAGCGCATGTATGCAAGTAAGGAGTTTGAATTTGACAGTTGAATAATATAATGAGCCAAACTTTTATGCATGTAAACGAATGGATGTAAATCATAGAAGATGCTAATTAAACATGATGTCCCTAATCTAACTGTCATAAGCAATGAAATAAAAGGGAGAAAATGGGGGTTGGAAGACATACAACTTATTACATATTTGTCCTCACGAAGGAGGGTCCGAATGTCCAAATGTTTGAATAAATAATTATTACAAAACCGAATGAATAATAAATGAAAGTGGCTGTCTAATTTATTACAATAAGCCCTGACTCAATAAAATCGGTATAACGTCCGACCGAATTCAATTAATCATATTGGTTCTTTATGTCGGTTATAATCCAATTTTAACCAATTTTATTAGCCTTTTTTTTATTACCTTTCCATTTTTTTATCTTTTCTCCTGTTTGTGCAAAAGTGATATTTACGTCCACTAAGTCCAAAACGCAATAAAGAGAAACAAGCATCAACTTAACCCGAGAAAATTTTCTTCAGGGGAAATTACAAAGGAAGAGTCAAACTTATTTACACGCGATAAGGGATTCCAAGTCAAACTCAAGATGCGCAACAAGGACTAGTCAAACTCAAAAGAGTGATAATGACATAGAAAAATCCAAACTTGAGTGATAATGACTTGAAATCCAAACGTGATAATAAGTGATAATGACACTTTCCTTGGTGATTTCCAATGGTCAATTAGTCCCTTAAAAGTAAACACACTGATGAATAAAGAGAAATGAGAAAGAAAAGATTGTGCTTTAGTACAAGAACATGTATACATTTTGGGTAGTGAACCTCCAAAGAATTTAAACCGTTAAGTATAGAGCGTTTTATGCTTTTGGTAGTAAATCTCCTAAGAGATTAAATCAGTAAGCATAGAACGTTGTATACTTTTGGTAATGAACCTCTTAAGCATAAAACGTTTTATGCCTTTGGTAGTGAATCTCTAAAGAGATTAAACCATTAAGCATATAGCGTTTTATACCTTTGGTAATGAACCTCCTAAGCCGAAAACGTTTTATGCCTTTGGTAGTGAATCTCCAAAGAGATTCAACCATTAAGCATAGAGCGTTTTATACCTTTGGTAATGAACCTCCTGAGCATAAAACGTTTTATGCCTTTGGTAGTGAATCTCCAAAGAGATTAAACCATTAAGCATAGAGCGTTTTATACATTTGGTAATGAACCTCCGAAGAAATTAAACCATTAAGCATGGAAGAGTTCCTTTCTTATACTTGAACCACAATCTTAATTTTTCACAACTTTTTAATCGAAATAAGCAAAGAAGGGAGGGAGGTTGCAGAGATGATTATGCGAAGTTGATTAATTGGTTAGTACAAACAAACTTGATATTTAAAACGTAAATTATTGAAATAAATTAAACAGCCCCCTAAATAGCATACAATAGTGCTGAAATTAAGCTATAGAAAGCGAGCAAAATTAAATAGCCGGAGGTACTATTCACCGCCGGAGGTTACTATTCACCGCCAGAAGTACTATTGATCGTCGGGGTTACTATTCACCGCCGGAGGTTACTATTCATCCGGTGGGGTAGATTATTTAAAGTAATAAATTACAACAGTTTATATACAATATTTAAATTACAACAGATATATGGGTGGTGCAGCCATCCCATTAAAGCGATAAAAAAAAACAGTTATGAAAAGAAGTAAATGAAGTATTTAAACAAATTATATCACATTTTTAAAATGAAATGGAAATTTGAGAAAACTCACCTTTTGGGAAATGATGAATTTTCTGAGTCACAAACTTTCTTTTGATTACTCTCAAGTCTGTAGAATGTGTTCTCAATTCTCAGTCCAAAATTTGGAATTACAGCTTTAGTGGTTGGTTTTTGAATGTGTATTGATGAAATGGAAATAAAAATATCAAAGAAAATATTTTATTTTCCCTCTCTCTCTTCTCAAACTCTCTCACACCACTTCTTTTTTCCCTATTTGATTCTCTAATCTAATTCTCAGACCCTTCCCCCTTTTTTTCTTTTTTTCTCTTTCTGATTAGCTTCTCTCCTCTCCTTTTGATTCTCTCAGACTTTTCCTTTTTTCCTCTCTGCTGGGCCTTTCTCTCCCCTTTTCTTTCTCTTGATTGCCTTATATAAGCAAATTATAATATAATAATAATATAATAATAATAATAATAATATATATAAATATATATATGTTCAGTTGAGATGTCGGCATGCCGACATCAATACATTTTTTATTATTTTTCTTTTATAATATATATAATATAACTATAATAATATATAAAATATATAATTTTACCAAAATACTAAACATATAATATAATAATATAACTTTATATAAAATATTAAACATATAATATAATAATATTAAACACATAATATAATTTGTTTTATTATTTTCTTTTATATATATAAAATATATAATTTATACCAATTTATATAAAAACACCAAAAATATGAACAAACACATAAATTTATGCAAAATCACAAAATACTAAACTAATAAAATATTTAGTAGTTTAAAACAATTGGGCCATAGTAGTGAAGGTTGTGATTAAAGTTCAAATTCCATCTCTCTTACTGAGGATTCTGTGAGAAACACATTCTAATTGTCATCCTCGGGTAATCAAAAGAAAGCGCCCAAGTCTTAGGGTCAGTCAAAATTGGGGTGTCTACAGTTGCCCCTCTTTGACAGAGCTCGAAATTATTTCATGACGTGAGTGAATGTCAAAGCCCGAAGACGACCCTTTTGACAAGGCTGTAAGACTTGGGCAAACAAACAAGATGCAAATGCAAGTGGTTGAACCAGAAGGTTGCCTACGTATCCCGTTAAGTTCAAGGGCAAGATGCAGAATGATATGTAAAACATAACTTATGATCATGCAATGAAATGCAAAACATAACTTATGATCATGCAATGAAATGCAATCAAGACAATGACGTGACACTGAATGAAAGCATAAATGTTGGATGTAGTGAATGTGAGATCCAAACGCTTCATCCGCGAGAGGAGGAAAGTGAACTTAAGATCCAAACGCGTCTTACACGAGAGGAGTATGTGAACTTGGGATCCAAACGTGTCTTACGCAAAAGGCGCATGTGAACTTGAGATCCAAACGCGTCTTACGCGAGAGGAGCATGTGAACTTGAGATCCAAACGCGTCTTATGCGAGAGGAGCATGTGAACTTGAGATCCAAACGCGTCTTACGCGAGAGGAGTATATGAACTTGAGATCCAAATGCGTCTTACGCGAGAGGAGTATGTGAATCTTAAGATCCCAACGCGTCTTACGCGAGAGGAGTATGTGAACTTGAGATCCCTACGCATCTTACGCGAGAGGAGTATGTGAACTTGAGATCCAAACGCGTCTTACGCGAGAGGAGTATGTGAACTTGAGATCCAAACGCGTCTTACGCCAGAGGAGTATGTGAACTTGAGATCCAAACGCGTTTTACGCGAGAAGAGCATGTGAATTTGAGATCCAAACGCGTCTTACGCGAGAGGAGCATGTGAACTTGAGATCCAAACGCGTCTTACGTGAGAGGAGTATGTGAACTTGAGATCCAAGCGCGTCTTACGCGAGAGGAGTATGTGAACTTGAGATCCAACGCGTCTTACGCGAGAGGAGTATGTGACTTGAGATCCAACGCGTCTTACGGAGAGGAGTATGTGACTTGAGATCCAAGCGCTCTTACGCGAGAGGAGTATGTGCACTTGAGATCCAAACGTGTCTTACGCGAGAGGAGTATGTGGACTTGAGATCCAAGCGCGTCTTACGCGAGAGGAGTATGTGCACTTGAGATCCAAACGCGTCTTACACGAGAGGAGTATGTGGACTTGAGATCCAAGCGCGTCTTACGCGAGAGGAGTATGTGAACTTGAGAGCCAAACGCGTCTTACGCGAGAGAAGTATGTGAACTTGAGATCCAAACGCGTCTTACGCGAGAGGAGTATGCGAACTTGAGATCCAAACGCGTCTTACGCGAGAGGAGTATGTGAACTTGAGATCCAAACGCGTCTTACGCGAAGAGTGTGAACTTGAGATCACGCGTCTTAGAGGAGTATGTGAACTTGAATGATAAACATCAAATCTTACTTTCACGTGATAAGAAGGAAGGTAAAGTCAAAATCCAAACGCGTTTCGCGCGAACGGAAGAAGGTATAGTAGAATGATTAGGGGTAACCTATATACGCAGAAGCCACATATGCCGTTTTTTTTTTTTTTTTTTCACAACTTTCCCTATTCTCTAACGGGGTGATAGACTAGGTTGGTTCAGTATCCAGAATTGAGGCGCATATACGCTACCTCAACCTATGGGGCTGCCATACAGATTTCAAGCCAGGGAGACACCCCTAGGTATTTAAACCAAACTTTAGTCTTGGAAATTCCAAACCTTCGCGTTCTAGGCATCGCCATTCGAACTCTAGTTTCCACCGTCGCAGTTGGTCTCCTAGGAACTCATTGCAAACATAGGCAGGTGGCTATACCAGACCACCTGAAGTCGTTCGGGCACGACAAACACCAAAGGAATTGCACCTCTAGAGGATTTAAGGTCTCCTAGACCTCGACAAGTGCACAAGATAGTGCGATGCGCAAGATAGCGCGATGGATTAAGATTGTGTGGTAGACGCTTGATTGTGCGATAGATGCACAATATGGTTATGATCGTGCGAGAGATGCACGTTGTGGATGGGATCGTGCGATAGATGCACGGTGCGGATGGGATCGTGCGATAGATGCACAGTGTGGATGGGATCGTGCAATAGATACACGGTGTGGATGTGATTATGCGATAGATGCACAGTGCGGGTGTGATCGTGTATATAAACAAAATATATACAGATATGTACATACGGTATACATATATTCATATACAGACATATACACAGACAGAGGCAGATATATACACAGATATATACGGTATATATACACAGACAGATACGGATATATACACAAATATATACGGTATAGACATATACGGACCTATATACAAACATATACGGAGATATACACAGGTGGGGAATATTCTGTTTGCAGTCGTCAGTGAGAAGATGCCGTTACTGTGAAGGCATATTCCGTTTGCTGATGTTGGCACACGTACTCCAAATACGCAAAAAAGAAAGGAAAAACTTAAAATGTATGGATGCGGGGATAAGGGGTTTCGAACCCCTGACCTCAGGCTTAATCTCTTGGTCCTTCAACCATTGAGCCAAACCACTGAACCAAGCTAGTCTTGTGACAAGATTTGCAAACAAATATATACATACATATATATGAGACATATACACATAAAACCAAAACAAAACAAAAGAAGCATTTGTTGTGGGGTTCGAACCCCCGACCTCGGGCTTAGTCTCTCAGTCTTCAACCACTGAGCCAAACCACTAAACTTAAGCCACTCTTGTGACCAAAATGTTCAAACAAATATATATAATACATAGATATACAATATATATACATATATGTATAAATATACAATTCTCTCGCTTCTCTCTCTGTTTTTGTCTTGCTCCCTCTTCCTTCATCTTCTTCGAGCGTCGTGTCTGGCTCGTGATTTCAACAATCGCGGCGCCTAACCGACAGGCTATCCAATCCTGCCCCGATTGTCAATGATCGTCTCGGCCTTCCTCCTCTTTGTCTTCTTCTTCGCTCTCTATTTAAGTTGAGGCCTGCGAGAGAGAGGCAAAGCAAAAGCCTGCAAACTTTCTCTACCACCACTTTGCAACCTCTTTCTTTTGCATTACTCTCCTTTGCCATGGCTTCTTCACACGGTTCTCTCACTCTTTTTCCAAACCTGAACGAGTCCACGATAGAGATGATCGATTCTAACTCCCCTAAACCTCAACCACGGGTTCCTCTTCCTTCCCCTATTTTCAACTTTCCAGCGATGTCAGTTGAACAAATCATGGCGGCACAGTCTGATATCGAAGCAAACTCATATACGCTGAGGTCATGTGTGGAGACCGTGACTGTGGTCTCCAACTTGTCCCATCGACTGCAGAACAGGACGTGTGAGGTACATCAGTTAAATGCACAACTCTCCATCCTCCAACATATGTACAAAGACCCTCAAGTAGAAATTAGTGCGCTGAAAAAGCAGAGCAAAGAGCTAAAACAACAGGCCACCTCCGTGGCTCGATTCAGAGTTTCTTCGCACAACCAATTTGATGGCCGACGACGAATAATCTCCTTCGGAAGCTTTGCCAAAGCCGGGGCAGAGTCTTCAAGAGCTTTGAAGGAGTAAAGATGAAGTGAGACAACTGATGGTAAAGTCAGGTAGCGAAGCTGTGTGTAAATGAAGTCGGTTGTAATCTTTGCCGCTGGGCTACTGCAGGAAAAGAAAGAAGAAAAAGATCCATCTCTCTTCCTTTGTTTTT
This sequence comes from Camellia japonica, assembly GCA_030407325.1. Taxonomy (NCBI): domain Eukaryota; kingdom Viridiplantae; phylum Streptophyta; class Magnoliopsida; order Ericales; family Theaceae; genus Camellia; species Camellia japonica. Next base: position 10,819,352 of record JAPPVO010000013.1, read on the forward strand.
GTTTTTGTTTTTGTTTTTGTTTTTTTTTTTTTTTTTTTTTTTTTTTTTTTGAGTCTCTATAATCGGGGATGTCCTCCCCTGACTTCAATAAAATCAGTTTCTTTTTTGCTCATCAATGGCGTGACTGGCATATCACTTGAGCTTGAAAACAATTTGTTTGATTGAATTTGAGAATGATTGAATTTTGAACTCTGAATTGGACATTAACTATATACTGACCTGAATCAACAAATGACCTAACGAACTGAAAAACGAAGCAAATCAATCCAAACACACTTATATACACCGACTGATATGAATACACACTTACATACACTGAATTGTTGACTCGAGTGGTGGAGAAGACAGAATCTCTAACTCGACTATGCCCCTGGTTCATTGCCTTGATTTTTTTTTTCCTTGATTTTTTTGTAAAAATGTTTTGATCACATGAGAATTGGATTAGCATACTTATTCCATTTTCTGTTTTGAAATCATGTAAGCTAAGTTGTGAGCACTAAAATTTTTCCTTTTTAAAATCCAAAGAATAGTCTGGTTTTGCAAAACTGGAACAATTTTTGAGAAAAATTAGTCAGCTTTATTCAAATTAATCAAAACTATTTTTGCAAATGGCCACTACTCAACTAACATGGAATCAACCATTGGGGTGCATAGCCCCAAGCCAGATAATCAATGGTGATATCCAAACCAAGCCAACCGAACAAGCCAATCCGAACCGAATGAAGCTGAGTGGAACTGGACCGAACCGAACCGCCGAACCGAACCAAATTAAACCAAGTTGAACCAACTGAACTGAGCAGATCAAAGATACACCAATCAAATACGGATAGGACAACCAAGTCGACTAAAGATACACCAATCAAACATGGACGAAATGAATGAGTTAACAAAAATTATTGGGGCCGAACTTCAAAATGAAGCTACCTACGTATCCTCAAGATAGGAATCAGGCCATCGTAGTTCCGGTCAAGGTTCACTCGGGTATTGACACTCTCTTTTGTGCTCTAACTTTTGCCAAAGCCACCCTTTTCGGGTTTTCAACCTTGCGAGCTTTTCGTTTATTTATTTATTTATTTTTTCTTTTTTTTTCTTTTTTTCATTTTGTTCATTTCATTTTTTTTTATTTCTTTTGAGTTTCTATATTTTTTTTTTCTGCTCTAATTTTTGCCTAGGTCGCCTTTCTAGGTTTTCAGCCCAGCGAGCCTCTCAAGGGTTACCTTCATTTTAGCTTGTCCATGTCGATTGGGTGTGAAATCTCTAGGCCATCTATAAGAATGACTGCTACACTTGACCAGTAGATATGATGATGTAGGGACTAGGCTAATTGGGTCTGAATTTGCCCCAGTGTAGTGGATAGGAACTCGACTGTCCTTCAATAATGAAATTCATTCTCTCAAATTATGGGTTTTACCTTCTTTTCCGATCTTCATTAGCTTGAAAAACAATCCAGTTTTAAATATTTGATCACATCCAACCTTATTGCCCCTAGTTCAAGGGCTGCTTCAAATCTAAATCACATCACTGCCCCCAGTTCAAGGGCTATTTCCAATCTGGATCACATCATTGCCCCTAATTCAAGGGCTGCCTCCATTTCGGCTATGCAAGCCTCACACTTTTGCCCCTGGTTCAAGGGCTGTTTCAAATCTGGATCACATTTGACCTTATTGCCCCTAGTTTAAGGGTTGTTTCCAATCTGAATCACATTATTGCCCCTAGTTCAAGGGCTGCCTCTATTTCAGCTATACACGCTTCGTATTCTGCTTCATTGTTGAATACTTTAAACCGGAGTTTGAAGGCTAGAGGTATGTGTGAATCATCGGGTGCTATGAGCAACACAACGATCCCATAGCCATACTGATTAGACGCTCTATCAAAGTACATTGTCCATGGTTCCTCTTCTATCTGCAGGATGTCTTTATCTGGGAATAGATACTCCACGGCTTCATCATCTCCTTCTACTGGGTGATCTGCCAGAAATTCCGCTACAGCTCTCCCTTTGACTGATTTGCGTGTAACATACTTGAGGTCAAACTCGGAGAGAAGAAGCAACCAACAGCTAGTTACCCGTAAGTGCTGGTTTCTCAAAGAGATATTTGATGGGATCTAAGCTCGAAACCAGAATTACAGAATGAGCTAACTGGTAGTGTCTCAACTTCCTCGTTGCCCAAACCAAAGCTAAGGAAGCTTTCTCGAGAGGAGTGTAGCGAGTTTCATATTCTAGCATCTTCTTACTTAGATAATAGATGGCCTTCTCCACCTTCGCTTCTGATTCTTATGCTAGCATACACCCCATGGTTGAATTTGTTACTGATAAATACAAGATCAGTGGTTTCCCCGGTTCTGGTGGCGACAATACAGGAGGATTCTGAAGGTACTGCTTAATCTGCTCGAAGGCGAACTGACACCGATCATCCCATTGGAATTTCTTTCCTTTCTTCAACAGACCAAACAGTGGTTCACAAGTCAAGGTTAATTTTGAGATAAACCGTCTTATGAATTGCACCTTACCTAGAAAGCCGTGCACCTCCTTTTCAGTCCTTGGTGGTGGCATTTCTACGATGGCCTTGATTTTGGAGGGATCTACTTCAATTCCCCTTTGTGTAATCAGAAATCCCAGCATTTTTCCTGCAGTTACCCCGAAGGTGCTTTTTATGTGGGTTTAACCTCAGTCCATATTCCTTGATCCGCTCAAAGAATTTTTCTAGTGCGGTGTAGTGACCTTCTCGCTCTTTAGACTTGACGATCATATCGTCCACATACACCTCAACCTCCTTGTGGATCATGTCGTGCAAAATGGTGGCTGCAGCCCGCTGATATGTAGCCCCAGCATTTTTCAGTCCAAAAGGCATAACTCTATAACAATAGGTACCCAACGGCGTGGTGAAAGTAGTTTTCTCTCTATCCTCTAATGCCATCGAAATCTGATTATACCCAAAAAACCCATCCATGAATAAAGCAAAGCATGGCCAGCTGTGAAGTCTACCAGTTCATCGATGTGTGGTAATGGAAAATCATCTTTCGGACTTGCTCTATTTAGATCCCGGAAGTCGACGCAGACCCTAATTCTGCCGTCCTTCTTTGGAACCGGAACGATATTAGCCAACTAAGTCGGGTATTCAGATACCATCAAGAAACCTGCAACAATCTATTTGCTGACCTCCTCTTTGATCTTTAATGCCCAATCTGGGCGAACTCTGCGCAGTTTCTGTTTGACTGGTCGGGCCTCGGGATTAAGAGGGATTCAGTGCTGTACAATCTCAGGATCTATTCCAGGCATGTCTTCGTAGGACCACGCGAAAACATCTTTGAAATCTTTTAATAAAGCGATTAAACGCTTGCGTTCCTCCGAAGACAACGTGGATCCGATCTGGACCAAACGGGGATCCTCCTCAGTACCCACATTGTTACGACCCACACCCGTCCCCTATGGGTTTAGCACCGTAACCGGCCAGTAATCCGTGATTACGAAGGCCTGCTTAACAGTAAAGACAGTAATACAGAGTACAGGGGCTGGCGGAAGCCAAAACAGTAATAAAAGATGTCCAATGAGCTGTGACAGTCTGTATGCAAAAAGACTTTTTCGAACATATTCACATTCATAAGCAAAACATGTATACACCATATACAAACATTCAGGTTAGGACCAAATCCCTAATTAGCACAATACAGTACAAGTCTTAAACAGTATTACAGAACAGAGACGGAAGGGTGAAACTGAGACACCCTAAAACAGCCTAGCGGTCAGACTTGGGACCTCGAGGTGAGGCACAATGGTTGGCTTGACAAAAAGGGAGTTAACCCGACGCTCCTAGCATCGATCCGGTGCCTGAACACCTACATATAAATATAAACAGTAAACTAAAGCCCAGTGAATAACAAATGCGTAAAGAGGTTAACAATGAATGTCCTTTCAGTCATTAAGCAGTCATATCAGTCATTTAGAAACCATAGCAGTTATATGTGGTACATCCAATAGCAAAACAGTACAGTGGGTCTTAACAGACCGAACAGTCAGTTGATGGCCATCATAACAGTAAACAGTAATGGTTCCAAACATGGGAACCGACAGAGATCTCTGTAACAGTAGCAGTAACAGTACAGTAACAGTAGATTACTATGGATGCCACGAATTCAGTTCATAAATAGGACAAACATTCATTCAGTAAGAAATATCATTTTAGAAAGCAGTACAGTAGATCATTCAGAAAATATTCATGATTGAACATATCTTTACAACATTGTTACTCACAGAGCACTGGGCTATAAGCAGCTAATGAGCGTCCTCGGATGCCAACCCTACACAGTTACAGAACGAACATACACTAAGTTACACACTTGGGATAGACAAACTAGCCCCTTAACTTGACTTGGTGTGGTCCTACATCAATATCCTCATTAAGATGCCTTAAACTAGGCCTAGGAATGCCTAGGATGAAATGAGGATGCAAAGATGTACTTAAAACACTTTTCAAAATTTTCAGAAAACAGGGGTCTCGCTCGAGCGTGGCTTTCTTCGCTCGAGCGAGCTTGTCAAAACAGTGGGGTCGCTCGAGCATGGCCTTCCTCACTCGAGCGGTCTGTAAAAATGCAAAAAGTGCTGGATGTTGAAAATTTTTGCTCGACGCCTGCTCGACGCTCGCTTGAGCGTGAGACACAGTCCTCACTCGAACGTAGGTTCTCTCGCTCGAGCGTGCATCTGCGTGCACCAAAAACCTGAGAGCTTGCAATCTACGCTCGAGACAGCATTCCGTCGCTCGAGCGGAGCTCTGAACAAGGGATGGTCGCTCGAGCGTGGAAGGCAAAATCTGGGTTTTCCAGATTTGCCTCCAAAGCTCAAACCAAGAATTCAACACCTCAAAACTCAACCTCTTGGGCCCATTTTCTAGAAAACACTTGTAAACTCATAGTATAACATGTTTTTGAAGATCAATTTACGAAATCAAGCCCAAGGGTGAGTCAATTAAGCACAATTTCATTTAAAACTTCAAGAACATGATAACATAAGATATGCATGCGTTCAATTGAAATCAAAGCTTCCAATACATGATTAAATGAGCCAATCCTTCCAAAAACATGATGAATTCATGAACTATAGCCCAAATATGGACATGCATGTGAGGATTCTATGAAAACAACCTCGAAATTCAAGAATGTAAACATGCATGCATGGATTACTACTTAATTCAACATTTTGAACCAAATCTTGACTCTAAACTCTAATTCGCCATAAACCATGCAAGAAGTAACTCAAATTCACAATGGAGAAGATGAATTCTATACCTTAGGTCCTCAATTTCAAAGGTAGAAGCTCAAATATGCAATTAATTCTTCAAATCTTCTAAGTCTCCAAGCCAAATTCTTGATGAGCTAAGTTCTCCTACTCTCCTCTCTCTCTCACACGGCTATGGCCTCAAAAGATTGATGAAGAGTGATGCCAACACATGTAAATCAAGACTAAACAATTGGCCTAGCAAAGTCCACTTAATGGCATTTTGGTAAATAACTGAAGTTGATGCATTTTAACTTTATTTAATCTAATTTAATCATACCAAAACAAATTCCAATTAAATCTACCATAAAATCACATAAATTCTAATTAACACAAAATACCAATCAATTTCAGATTCGGCCGCAGATAAGGCCTTCAATTTACAGTTCGAACTTAAAACATGAACAGATCAATCAATTTATAATAGATAGAAATGCAATCAAGCAACATACTCATGCAATCAGTTTAGGATTTCATCCTAATCAGTTATTTATCATGTTCAGTCACAGTTTAGCAGTAATCAGAGGTGAGGATTGTCACAGTCTCCCCTCCTTACAAAGAGTTTGGTCCTCCAAACTCGAATTACCTTCATTTTGGAAGAATACCGGGTCCAGAGGGAACAGTTCAGGATATCTCTTGATCATATCGTCTTCCCTTTCCCAAGTGGCATAAACGCCACTATGGTTTTGCCAATCTACTTTCACTAACAGAATTTCTTTATTCCTTAACTTCTTGATTCGTCGATTTACGACTTGAATAGGCCGTTCTTCATAAGAGTAGTCGTCACTTAGCACTACACGGGAAGGCTCAATCACATGGAAGGGATCCCGAAGGTAGTCCCTCAACATTGAAATGTGGAAGACATTATGCATATGCTCCATTTCAGAGGAAGCGCTACTTGATATGCCACCGGATTAATCTTCTCAATGATTTCATACGGTCCGACATATCTCGCGAGCTTACCTTTGACTCCAAAACGAGTCTGCCCTTTCATTGGTGTCACTTTAACAAAAACATGATCACCTACTTCATATTCCCTGTCTCGCCTTTGGACATCCGCATAACTTTTCTGTCAGCTTTGTGTGGTTTTCAATCTCTGTTGAATCAGTTTCACTTTTTCGGTGTCTCATGTACAATTTCGGGCCCAAGCAAAGGCCTATCTCCAACTTCTGCCCAGCAGATAGGAGATCGATATTTTCTGCCATACAAAACCTCGAAAGGCGCCATACCAATACTCGAGTGAAAGTGTTATTGTAGGCAAATTCAGCTAAAGGTAGATTACTTTCCCAATTTCCCTGGAAATCAAGAACACACATCCGCAGTAAGTCTTCCAGAGTCTGAATGGTTCTTTCTGACTGACCATCTGTTTGAGGATGATGTGCACTACTCAGTCTCAGTTCAGTACACAGTGCAGTTTGCAGACTTTGCCAAAATCTCGATGTAAACTTCGAGTCCCTATCAGAAACAATAGATACAGGCACTCCATGCAATCTAACAATCTCATCAATATAAATTGTAGCCAATTTGTCCGCATTATAGATTGTTTTGACAGGTAAGAAGTGAGCAGATTTAGTCAATCTATCAACAATAACCCAAATTGAGTCCATACCTTTACTGGAGCGAGGTAAACCAACAATGAAATCCATAGTGATATGTTCCATTTCCACTCCGGTATTGGTAAGGGCTGCAGTAAGCCTGCGGATCGTTGATGTTCAGCTTTAACTTGTTGGCAATGAAGACATTTCGATACAAAGTCAGCAATCTCTTTCTTTATTCCCGGCCACTAGAAATTCAGTTTCAAGTCTTGGTACATTTTCGTATTTCCTGGATGGATAGACAGTTTCGAATTGTGGCCCTCTTGCAGAATTCGTCTTTTCAGCTCAGAATCATTCGGTACACACAACCTTCCCTGGAATTTCAACACATTGTTCTCAAATTTAAAGTCTGGCCTCGGTTTGGACTCCCGTTCATCAATGACCTTTTTCAAAAAGTCATCCTGTTGCTGTTTCTCTTTAATCTCCTCAATCAGTGCCGGTTGAGCAGAAATAGCGGCTAAGGTTCCACCTTGTTCACGCAAAACAATCTCAACTTCAAATTTTTCAAGGTCACATAGCAATTCTTTCTGCCCAGTGAGTAAACAGGCTAAATTTCCAACTGATTTCCGACTCAGTGCATCGGCAACGGTGTTAGCTTTTCCCGGATGGTACAAAATTTGCAAGTCATAATCTTTTATCAGTTCTAACCATCTTCGCTGCCTCATGTTCAGTTCTTTCTGTGTGAAGAAGTATTTCAAACTCTTGTGGTCTGTGTACACCTCACATGTTGCCCCATAAAGGTAGTGACGCCAGATTTTCAATGCAAATACCACTGAGGCAAGTTCTAAGTCATGGGTCGGATAATTTTTCTCATGCGGTCTCAGTTGTCAGGAAGCATATGCGATAACTTTACCATTCTGCATTAAGACACATCCCAAACCCTTATAAGAAGCATCACTAAAAACAGTAAATTCATCCGTACCTGAGGGTAGGGTGAGAATCGGTGCAGTCACCAGTCGTGTCTTCAATTGTTGGAAAGCTGATTCTCTCTGATCGGTCCAGTCAAATGGTTTTCCCTTTTGAGTCAACTGAGTCAATGGTAGGGCAATTTTGGAGAAGTCCTTCACAAATCTTCTGTAGTACCCGCTAAGCCTAGGAAGCTTCGAACTTCAGTAACATTAGTCAGTCTAGGCCAATTCACCACTGCTTCAATTTTCTGTGGGTCAACTGTAATGCCATCCTTACTAATCACATGACCCAAAAACATAACATTATCAAGCCAAAATTCACACTTTGTTGGTTTTGCATAGAGTTTCTGTTCTCTTAAGGTCTGTAAGGCAATTCTCAAATGATGTTCACGTTCTTCTTCACTTTTGGAGTAAATCAGAATGTCATCTATAAAAACAACTACAAATTCGTCGAGGAATGGTTTAAAAATTCTGTTCATAAGGTCCATAAATGCAGCAGGTGCATTAGTAACTCTGAAAGGCATAACAAGAAATTCGTAATGTCCATACCTCGTTCGAAAGGCAGTCTTTTCAATGTCCTCTGGTTTGACTTTCAACTGGTGGTATCCCGATCTAAGGTCAATTTTAGAGAAAACCTGGGCACCCTGTAATTGGTCAAACAAATCATCAATTCGAGGCAATGGATATTTGTTTTTCACTGTTACCTTGTTCAGTTCACGGTAGTCAATACAGAGTCCTAGTGAGCCATCTTTCTTTTTCACAAAAAGAACCGGCGCGCCCCATGGCGAAGTACTGGGCCTGATGAACTTCTTATCTAACAGTTCCTGTAGCTGAACTTTCAGTTCTTTCAATTTAGTAGGTGTCATTCTGTAAGGAGCTTTGGAAGCTGGCTGTGTGCCCGGTAACACTTCAACAGTGAACTCTATTTCCCTATCAATCAAATCCCCTGGCAAATCATCTAGAAAAGCATCTGGGAATTCTCTGACTATAGGAATACTGTCCACATTAGTTTTAACATCAGTAGGTACAGTCAATATGCAACATAGATACCCTTTACACCCCTTTTTAATCAGTTTAAATGCTTTCATGGATGAGATCATAGGGAGGTACTACACTAATTCCACTAAACACAAATTCAAGGGTAGACCATGGACGAAACAACTTGTTTCGTTACACAGTCTATGGTAGCATGATATTTTGTTAACCAGTCCATTCTCAAGATTACATCAAAGTGGTCAATGTTCAATGGAAGTAAATCAATATACAAATGCGCATCTCCAACAACAATCTCACATGTAGGATACATATAAGCACATGTCATGGATCCCCCAACGGGTGAAGATACAACTAACAAATAATTCATGGGTTCCAGTGGTCTATTTAGTTTTCGCGAAAAAGCATGCGAGACATATGAATGTGTAGACCCCGAATCAATCAGAACATAAGCACTTTGAGTACAGATTGAGAGTATACCTGACACAACAGTCTCGGTATTTTGCACATCTCCCGGTACAAGTGCGAACACTCGGCCTTGCCTCATAGGCTCTTTTACAGTAGCTTTGGGGTTGGGTTTCGGTGGAGCAGTTGATGCTGTTGCGCTAGCTGCAGCTTTACTATTGCCTTGAGAAGTGGAAGGGCATCTTTAACCATGTGGCCTACCTTGCCACACCTGTAACAAGCACCAGAAATTTTATAACAAACCCTATTATGTCTTTTCCCACATTCAGAGCAGGGTGGTATGGAACCACTTCCTTGACTAGAACTGGTCGTTGACCCTGTATTTTGCTTTTTGTTCGATGAGTTATTTCGGCCATTCTTAAACTTAAAACCCTGTCTCTTACCACGCCATTCAGACGTTGGTGTTTCGGTCTATTTTAATGCCTCGATGTTCGATTCAGCTATTATTGCCCGGTCAAGAACATCCACATATTTCAGTAACTTCAGCACATTGATTCTGTCAAGTATCTCCACATTAAGGCCGCTTTCAAACTTCCTGGCCTTTTTGTAATCAGTATCCACCATGTGTGGTGCATATCGGGCAAGTTCAGTGAAATTTGATTCATATTCGGCTACAGACATGGTGCCTTGCTTCAACTGTTCAAATTCGGTTACCTTCCGATCCCTAACACACTGAGGGAAGTGCTTCTCGAAGAAGGACTCTTTAAACTGAGCCCAAGTCATGATAGTATTTGCATCATGGACAAGCATCCACCACTGCCTAGCTTCTTCTTGTAAGGTGAAGGTAGCCAGTAACACCTTATGTGCCTCCGAACAAGGAAACACTTCAAATAGTTTCTCAGTCTCTAGAACCCATGCTTCGGCTTTTAGCGGTTCAAGGCCTCCTTGAAAGGATGGTGGTTTCATTTTGCTGAACCTCTGTGTCAAAGCAATTATGTCATCATTAACATTCTGTTCCGGTTGAACTGGAGGAGGTGGGGGCTGTTGGTTCTGTTATAGCCTCAAGGCCTCAGTCAACAGTTCAACTGTTCTTTCTGATCTTGCCATTCTGGCATCAGATGATTCTGTTTCATCGGCATTCCTTGCATTGTCTATTTCACTATATGCAATACAGTAATAATAAACATGGGAATTGCTTACTTAAACACATTAGCACATATATTCATGTCATGGCCACACACACTTTTTCAATGCTCATGCAATGCCCTAATCGCTTTTCTAGGACATCTTATAGCTCATTTGGACACGTGTGTGCGGTATAACTCGTGGTTTGATATCACTCTGATACCACTCTGTCACGACCGAAACCAGCCCCTATAGGTTTAGCACCGTAACCGGCCAGTAATTCGTGATTGCCGAAGGCCTGCTTAATAGTAAAAACAGTAATACAGAGTACAGGGGCTGGCGAAAGCCAAAATAGTAATAAAAGATGTCCAATGAGCTATGACAGTCTGTATGCAAAAAGACTTTTTTGAACATATTTACATTCATAAGCAAAACATATATACACCATATGTACAAACATTCAGATTAGGGGCCAAATCCCTAATTAGCACAGTACAGTACAAGTCTTAAACAGTATTACAGAACAGAGACGGAAGGGTGAAACTGAGACACCCTAAAACAGCCATAGATCGGTCAGACTTGGGACCTCGAAGTGAGGCACAATGGTTGGCTTGACAAAAGGGGAGTTAACCCGACGCTCCTAGCATCGATCCGGTGCCTGAAAACCTACATATAAATATAAACAGTAAACTAAAGCCCAGTGAATAACAAATGCATAAAGAGGTTAAGAATGAATGTCCTTTCAGTCATTAAGCAGTCATATCAGTCATTTAGAAACCATAGCAGTTATATGTGGTACATCCAATAGCAAAACAGTACAGTGGGTCTTAACAGACCGAACAGTCAGTTAATGGCCATCATAACAGTAAACAGTAATGGTTCCAAACATGGGAACCGACAGAGATCTCTATAACAGTAGCAGTAACAGTACAGTAACAGTAGATTACTATGGATGCCACGAATTCAGTTCATAAATAGGACAAACATTCATTCAGTAAGAAATATCATTTCAGAAAGCAGTACAATAGATCATTCAGAAAATATTCATGATTGAACATATCTTTACAACATTGTTACTCACAGAGCACTGGGCTATAAGCAGCTAATGAGCGTCCTCGGATGCCAACCCTACACAGTTACAGAACGAACACACACTAAGTTACACACTTGGGATAAACAAACTAGCCCCTTAACTTGACTTGGTGTGGTCCTACATCAATATCCTCATTAAGATGCCTTAAACTAGGCCTAGGAATGCCTAGGATGAAATGAGGATGCAAAGATGTACTTAAAACACTTTTTAAAATTTTCAGAAAACAGGGGTCTCGCTCGAACGTGGCTTTCTTCGCTTGAGCGAGCTTGTCAAAACAGTGGGGTCGCTCGAGCGTGGCCTTCCTTGCTCAAGCGGTCTGTAAAAATACAAAAAGTGCTAGATGTTGAAAATTTCGCTCGATGCCCGCTCGACGCTCGCTCGAGCGTGAGACACAGTCCTCGCTCGAGCGTAGGTTCTCTCGTTCGAGCTTGCGTCTACGTGCACCAAAAACCTGAGAGCTTGCAATCTACGCTCGAGCCAGCATTCCGTCGCTCGAGCGGAGCTCTGAACAAGGGATGGTCGCTCGAGCGTGGAATCCTTCGCTTGAGCGTGGAAGGCAAAATCTGGGTTTTCCAGATTTGCCTCCAAAGCTCAAACCAAGAATTCAACACCTCAAAACTCAACCTCTTGGGCCCATTTTCTAGAAAACACTTGTAAACTCATAGTATAACATGTTTTTGAAGATCAATTTACGAAATCAAGCCCAAGGGTGAGTCAATTAAACGCAATTTCATTTAAAACTTCAAGAACATGATGAACATAAGACATGCATGCGTTCAATTGAAATCAAAGCTTCCAATACATGATTAAATGAGCGAATCCTTCAAAAAACAAGATGAATTCATGAACTATAGCCCAAATATGGACATGCATGTGAGGATTCTATGAAAACAACCTCAAAATTCAAGAATGTAAACATGCATGCATGGATTACTACTCAATTCAACATTTTGAACCAAATCTTGACTCTAAACTCTAATTCGCCATAAACCATGCAAGAAGTAACTCAAATTCACAATGGAGAAGATGAATTCTCTACTTTAGGTCCTCAATTTCAAAGGTAGAAGCTCAAATATGCAATGAATTTTTCAAATCTTCTAAGTCTCCAAGCCAAATTCTTGATGAGCTAAGTTTTCTCCTACTCTCTCTCTCTCTCTCACATGGCTATGGCCTCAAAAGAGTGATGAAGAGTGATGCCAACACATGTAAATCAAGACTAAACAATTGGCCTAGCAAAGTCCACTTAATGGCATTTTGGTAAATAACTGAAGTTGATGCATTTTAACTTTATTTAATCTAATTTAATCATACCAAAACAAATTCCAATTAAATCTACCATAAAATCACATAAATTCTAATTAAGACAAAATACCAATCAATTTCAGATTCGGCTACCGATAAGGCCTTCAATTTACAGTTCGAACTTAAAACATGAACAGATCAATCAATTTATAACAGATAGAAATGTAATCAAGCAACATACTCATGCAATCAGTTTAGGATTTCATCATAATTAGTTACTTATCATGTTCAGTCACAGTTTAGCAGTAATCAGAGGTGAGGGTTGTTACACACATTAATTACAGTGATTTCATCTGTGCAGGGCTTAACGCGCCTCTCCTCCCTTGGCAACCAAATTTTTCAAAGCCCGAGGAATTTCTTCGTCTTCGTTTAAGTCAAAATTTTGAAAATCAAGATCAGTGCAACAAACTAGAGGCACAGAGAAGTAAGCAAACTCTACGACATTCCCATTAGTAAAGTCTGGGTCCTCGGTTACAGTTGACTCAAAAGAAAAACTAAAAGTAGACTTTGATAGGACTTTGGCATCCGGTTACCACTCCCAAACATACCAGACTCAGAAGAACTCGAATCTGACTCCGACTCTACAGGCTCGATGGAATCAGATTCGGACTTATTATCTGATTCAGAACTGCTGATGATGCCCTTTTCAAATTTCCAGATTAGGTGTGGAGCCTTAGATGCATCCACAATAAGTTTAGAGAAATCCGCTTCTGGTTTATCCCCGATCATTGAGATAGTAAAACTATCCCCCAAGTTGTCAGACTCAGTTCCGACAGTAGAATTTGCTAGTAGTCAGTCAGTGTTTTTCCCAACAGCTCTTCTTCTTCAACGTTCAATTACAGTCTGCCTTGACCTGTATTAGTACTCAGGTCCATCTGCTCATCTTCCTCTTCGGTAACTGGTGCCCGAAGAAGATCTCGAATCCGGGATAGATTGTCTTCGTCTCCTGGTCAAACCAAGGCTCTGGAAATCCACAAAAGGGGAAATCTTCCCCTTGGCGAACAAAGCGTCCGTTCAAGGTTCCCCGTATTGGTTTGTGAACTAACTCATATTTTTTCCATCCTTCTTTGCTTTAATTCTTCCTCTCAACTCAGCCCACTTCCTTTGCCAATCCTCAGCAGTAGGTTTGTATCTCAGCCCAAAAGTGTGGGGGTTGTGGATCAGCTCCTTGGTAACAGTGCCTCCTTGCCTACCACTCCTGTCTAGTCCTGATCCAGGCATATGCCCCTGTTTGTTCATCATGTAGATGGACTGAGCACTCACATAGATTTTGTCAGCTTCTGCCATGATAGATTGGACTACCTGAGCTTCTATTAGTGAGAAGCCTGAGAGGAATACATCTTCTTCCCGTGTATGATTTCCAACACTGGTGTGGCAGTTCCCTGGGGAGGGTGGATGACGAATTACCGTACACCGTAGCAATCCCACCTTTGAAGGGGTATTTCACCAACTGATGGACTGTTGATGACACAGCTTTTATCTGATGCAGCCAAGGCCTTCCAACAGTAGATTGAAGGTAGCGGAACATCCATTACATGGAATTCTACCTCATGTTCGGACGGCCGATCAGGATATGGCTCTTGAATGTTCCTATGACATCCCGGCTTGTATTGTCATAAGCTCGGACGGCTTGAGTTGTGGGTGTGAAGTCAACAGGCCTCAAACCTATGGCATAAGCAGTCCGTGCCGGACACACATTGATCGCCAATCCAGTATCTACTAACACTACCAGAATCCACTTCTTTCGGCTCTCCAGAGTTACATACAAAGGCCAATTGTGGTTGGCACCCTTAGGTGGCAGCTCTTTATCCGTGAAAGATATCACTGGGGTAACATCGCCGGATGTGACTAACGACACCAGTTGATTAGTGGTAGTGTCAATAGGTAGTTTGGTGCGATTCATTGCCTCTAGCAATGCTTGCCTATGTTCCCGGGAAGCCATTATCAATCCCCAGATTGAGATATCTGCCTGAATCTTCTTGAGCTGTTTCAAAACCAAGTTGTCTTCACAGTCCTTCTCTCTGGTGTTATCAACCTCTTTGTTAGAGGATTCTGGTTGATCTACAGCCGCAGGTTTGAAGTATCGACCACTCCGGGTCATGTGATTGATTTCGTCCGTATACCACGTATCGTCGGGGTATTGGATTTCCACCCTTCGTCCGTGTATGCATGACTCAGATCATTATCTTCCCACCACTCTCCGGCAGTCATGGCCAAGCTTTTATCAGACTTTACTTGGAGCATGTTCACATCACCCCTCAGCAACATACCTTTCCTTTCCCACTATGGTTTTGGTTTCTAGCAAGGCCTTCTTCCTTTGAATTTCTTCCATTCTCTCCTGCTGGAATTGTTCCAGCACTTGTTCTGTACTAGTAATGGATGTGGTCTCGCTTTTTCCTCCTGACCCCTTTTGTCTGTTCCACCATCTAGCTCTTCGTCACCAAACCAACCTTGTTTGTTTCCGGCTGACTTGAATCCAACCAGCCTATCTGGACACTGCTTGTTTCCTCTTCTTCAAAGAAGTAGAGGTTGGCTAGGTCTTCTTCTATCTGAACTAGATCCTCTTCCAGTTCGGCCAAGTCATTTCGGCCTTGTTCAGGCCAATCGTTCTGATGTTGCCCTAACTGGCCTTCCCCGATAGCATTGACACTGAGCACATCCGGCAATAGGACCACTGGTTTTGGTTGATCAATGGCCACAATGTATAAACTGGGATCATACTCCTCTGCAAGTGAGGCCCCCTTTTCTATGCCACAAGTATTAGACAGCCCAGTCTTTGGTGTATTCTTCCCTTTCTCTGTTCTTGCTGCCACATGCTTGGGTTGGATTTGTGGGGTTAAGTCTATCATGCACATGTTCGTGCTTTCTGGAATAACCACCTCCGGTTTTGGTAGGTGGGACGAGGTAATATATGTGCTGGGGTTGAAGGTAGGTGGTAGTGTTTGGATGTGGTTAATATTTCTGGGGAGGAACTTGGTTATGTGTAGGAAGTGGGTTGGTTGTCACATTTGGTTTAGGAGGGGCGATGACTTTGTTGTCAATGAGATTCTGAATCTCATGACGTAGACGAAGCATGAATCTGTATGATGGCCATTGTTGGTGGAAAGTACAATATTGGGTTGGGTCGTGTCTAGCTGGCAGTGGGTCTGGGAGAGGGCGAGGATCAAGAGGCTTGAGATGCCCCTTGTCCATCAACACCTTGAGGGCGCGGGTTGGACTCATATGGAGGGGGGTAAAAGATCTTCGGTTCCAAGGTTGACTATTTTGTGCGGTTTGTGAGTTTGTGGCAGCAGCAAAGGGATCGACCATCTTGGCCGATGATGTAGCAATGGTACTGACATCTGCAAGCCGCGGAATAGTGCTAGTACTAGCATTGGTACTCCGAGTGAATGGCTTTTTTGCAGGTTCACTTGTTCTGTGGATGATGCCCTTTTTGAAGGCGCTCTCAATTTGAACCCCTAACTCATGTAAGGAAGCAAATGTGGACAACGGTGCCACTATCATTCTCTGCAACATGTCTGGCTCGAGGTTTTGGACCACTAACCTGACTTGTTCTCTTTCAGAAGGTCTGCTCGTCATTCTGGCTGCCTTTGCCCTCCATCTTGCCACAAAGTCAATGAAGGGTTCTTTGGGGTTCTGAGTGGTTGCTTCCAGCTCACTGATTGTTACTTCTATCTGAGTATTGTATGAGTATTGGTTAACAAACCCCTCAGATAGTTCTTCCCAATTCCGCTTCGTTGAGTCCTCCAGTTTGGCATACCAGATGGCCGCTACATCTGACAGGGTCCTCCCAAATAATGAGAGTTTTTGTGCCCTAGATAAACCCATGGGTCTCAACACATCTAAAAACAGGCGGACATGCACAATCGGATCCCCGCTCCCATCAAATCTATCAATGTGAGGCATTTTGAATTTTTCTGGTAACCTGATTGAAGCCTCAGTGTACCCGTCCTCAATGTCGGGAATTGAATTGAAACCCTGGGATTTCTTCAAGGCTTTCTTAAGCCTAGCAATTTTGATCATGGCTGGATCAGCTTCATTCATATCGAAGGGAATGGTTTCCGTAGGAGGTTGTACCGGAGGTCTGTAAGCTGAAGCTGTTGGAAACATCTCCTGAGGATCTGGGACCTGAAGGAGTTTCCAGTGGTAGAGGGAGATCAGGATTTGGCTGGGTAGCCGGGACCAGATGTACAGTAGATGCAGATACCCCAGATGGGCATCGCAGATCAGCGATGACTTCGTCCTGTGCGGACAACCTTTGATCCATGGTTCTCAAAGTTGCCATCATGGCAGCAATTTCTTCTATGTTCTGTACCATTCTTATAAGTGGGTAAGATTATGGTGAATTGCGGATACGAATAGGTGTTTGTGGAATGTTTTGTATTGGTGCTGATGCCTGTTTGTTCTTTCTTCGTCGAGTGACCAACGGGAGAGAAACTAACACTGGCTAACCGTCAACAAGATCTTGCGTTTTACAAAGCCTACGAGAACGAGTCCAAACAACTTGGGGAATATCGAGTCTTTCTGAAGCTATGATGAAAAACTACCTAGCAAAAAGAAAGAAAGAAAACATTTTTAAAAAAAAATGGACAGCACTTCGGCCCCAATTCTCCATTAATCACAACACGCAGCTAAACTGTGATCCCCACTAAACTTTGTTCTCAGACTGATTGCTCATTTGTACCACTGCTATGAACCACCCCGTATATTTCACTGTAAAAACACATACCACATAAAAAGAACCAAAACACCCCTATGAGGGGGTAGGGTTACCCTGTCCTAGATTTTGACATGATCTAGGTTGCACTATTTCAAGCAAGTGGTTTCATAACATCCTGTACGGGTAGCATCCTGTTCTAATTTGAATGGTCACTAAAGCGTACTATATGCATTAGGTCAAATAGTCACAAAGGGTACCTCAACAAGACTACCTAATATACCTCTCACACCTAACACCGAGAAGTGAAAGGAGGATTAAGCGGTACAGCGGTAATCCATATCCAAGGGTTGTGTTCCCAACTTGACAGAGCCCATGACCGGTCAGCCTTTTGGCAAGCCTTGTAGGCAAGCCTCCGATAAACCATCCAGGAATAACAGATGGCAAACACAGGGACTTAGGCGCACCAACGCAAATGCAATGCAAAGAACATATAAATGTAGATAAAATTTCACATCATGAAATTTGAGTCAAGTTCTCTATATTCCCCAGCAGAGTCGCCAGAAACTGTAGCTCGGCTTTTCGCGCTCCCATTCGGAAGAATGAAATAGCCCTTACAGTTCGGACTCCACTTGTGTGTTGGTTCTAATTCTGATTTCACAAGTGCAATGTGAAACAGTGAAAACACAAAAAGAGTTCAAATTCGGCAATTTCTTTTGGAAAATCGATATTTGAATCAAATGCCAAAAATGGACTGCTTTGTCAATATCAGAGTCGCCACCTAAATATTTATTTTGGAAAATTTAGGAAACCCATGACTCGTTCCAAAGGCCATTAGTCGTCATTACCAAGTGTCTTGGTTCGGGAACTTAGGTATGAGAGGGGAAGGTCAATAATTGAACACCCCACTCACCCGATCAAAGATCGCCTCTACTAATCATGATGTGATTTTATGTACAGTATATGTTCTTGTTCTATATGTAACATACAAATATAGACCAATTTCACGAAAAGTAGGAACGTTTGATTTCATGTTTGTTTTGACAAAAGTGTTTTGAATATGTATCACTTAAAATGGTGATCTCATATATACAAGAATCAAGTATCCCAATTCAAGTGATTAGCCTTCATCCACAGGCATTCAAACAGGTATATCAAATAAGCAGTTAGCCTCATGGTAGTATGTTTGATATGACAACATTCACACTTATACAATATGCTAAAGCAAAAATGCTTACCTTAACGTCCGAAAGCGAGTCCAAAAAGAAAGCAAATAGTTAGAAAAAAAAAAGTGCATGATCCTAATTTTAATGACTAATGCAATGTGCAATTAAGGTTCGGCTCCTAGTATGGTATGTGAGTCAATTCAAGGCATGTAATAGCGCATGTATGCAAGTAAGGAGTTTGAATTTGACAGTTGAATAATATGATGAGCCGAACTTTTATGCATGTAAACGAATGGATGTAAATCATGGAAGATGCTAATTAAACATGATGTCCCTAATCTAACCATCATAAGCAATGAAATAAAAGGGAGAAAGAATGGGGGTTGGAAGACATACAACTTATTACATATTTGTTCTCGCGAAGGAGGGTCCGAATGTCCAAATGTTTGAATAAATAATTATTACAAAACCGAATGAATAATAAATGAAAGAGGCTGTCTAATTTATTACAATAAGCCCTGACTCAATAAACTCGGTATAACGTCCGACCGAATTCAATTAATCATATTGGTTCTTTATGTCGGTTATAATCCAATTTTAACCAATTTTATTAGCCTTTTTTTATTACCCTTCCATTTCTTTATCTTTTCTCCTGTTTGTACAAAAGTGATATTTACGTCCACTAAGTTCAAAACGCAATAAAGAGAAACAAGCATCAACTTAACCCGTGAAAATTTTCTTCGGGGGAAATTACAAAGGAAGAGTCAAACTTATTTACACGCGATAAGGGATTCCAAGTCAAACTCAAGATGCGCAACAAGGACTAGTCAAACTCAAAAGAGTGATAATGATATAGAAAAACCTAAACTTGAGTGATAATGACTTGAAATCCAAACGTGATAATAAGTGATAATGACACTTTCCTTGGTGATTTCCAAGGGTCAATTAGTCCCTTAAAAGTAAACACACTGATGAATAAAGAGAAATGAAAAAGAAAAGATTGTGCTTTAGTGTAAGAACATGTATACATTTGGGGTAGTGAACCTCCAAAGAATTTAAACTGTTAAGTATAAAGCGTTTTATGCTTTTGGTAGTAAATCTCCTAAGAGATTAAATCAGTAAGCATAAAACGTTGTATATTTTTGGTAATGAACCTCTTAAGCATAAAACGTTTTATGCCTTTGGTAGTGAATCTCTAAAGAGATTAAACCATTAAGCATAGAGCGTTTTATACCTTTGGTAATGAACCTTCTAAGCCTAAAACGTTTTATGCCTTTGGTAGTGAATCTCCAAAGAGATTAAACCATTAAACATAGAGCGTTTTATACATTTGGTAATGAACCTCTGAAGAGATTAAACCATTAAGCATGGAAGAGTTCCTTTCTTATACTTGAACCACAATCTTAATTTTTCACAACTTTTTAATCGAAATAAGCAAAGAACGAAGGGAGATTGCAGATATGATTATGCGAAGTTGATTAATTGGTTAGTATAAACAAACTTGATATTTAAAACGTAAATTATTGAAATAAATTAAACAGCCCCCTAAATAGCATACAATAGTGCTGAAATTAAGCTATAGAAAGCGAGCAAAATTAAATAGCTGGAGGTACTATTCACCGCCGGAGGTTACTATTCACCGCCGGAAGTACTATTCATCATCGGGGTTACTATTCACCCGGAGGTTACTATTCATCCGGTGGAGTAGAATATTTAAAGTAATAAATTACAACAGTTTATATACAATATTTAAATTACAGCAGATATGGGTGGTGCAGCCATCCAATTAAAGCGATAAAAAAAAAACAGTTATGAAAAGAAGTAAATGAAGTATTTAAACAAATTATATCACATTTTTAAAATGAAATGAAAATTTGAGAAAACTCGCCTTTTGGGAAATGATGAATTTTCTGAGTCACAAACTTTCTTTTGATTACTCTCAAGTCTGTGGAATGTGTTCTCAATTTTCAGTCCAAAATTTAGAATTACAACTTTAGTGGTTGGTTTTTGAATGGTGTATTGACGAAATGGAAATAAAAATATCAAAAAAAATATTTTATTTTCCCTCTCTCTCTTCTCAAACTCTCTCGCACCACTTCTTTTTTCCCTCTCTGATTCTCTAATCTAATTCTCAGACCCTTTCCCCTTTTTTCTTTTTTTCTCTTTCTGATTAGCTTCTCTCCTCTCCTTTTGATTCTCTCAGACTTTTCCTTTTTTCCTCTCTACTGGGCCTTTCTCCCCCATTTTCTTTCTCTTGATTGCCTTATATAGGCAAAATTATAATATATAATAATATAAATAAAAAATAATAATATAATAATAATATAAATATATATATGTTCAGTTGAGATGTCGGCATGCCGACATCAATACATTTTTTATTATTTTTCTTTTATAAATATAATATAACTATAATAATATAAAAAATATAAATATCAAAATACTAAACATATAATATAATAATATAACTTATATAAAATATTAAACATATAATATAATAATATTAACACATAATATAATTTGTTTTATTATTTTCTTTTATATATAAAATATATAATTTATACCAATTTATATAAAAATACCAAAAATATGAACAAACACATAAAATTATGCAAAATTACAAAATATTAAACTAATAAAATATTTAGTAGTTTAAAACAATTGGGCCATAGTGGTGAAGGTTGGGATTAAAGTTCAAATTCTATCTCTCTTACTGAGGATTCTGTGAGAAACACATTCTAATTGTCATCATCGAGTAATCAAAAGAAAGCGCCCAAGTCTTAGGGTCGGTCAAAATTGGGGTGTCTACACCACCACCACCTCTTTTTTTGTCTCCACGACATTACTCTTCCACCATTACCACAACCATTATCCATCTATCTCCATTACCATTGCCATCAGTTCCGTAGCTAACATCGTTGCCTCCTCCACCACTACCAATTCACCATCATAATATAAAAATTGAAAGACACAATTTGAAAATAATAAATTTCAAATTTGATCTTATACATATCAAACAATTTGTTTTAATTTAGCACTTTAATTTTTATCAAATAACTTTTCAACTTAAAAATTCAAATTTAGTTTTCAGTTTTCAGCTTTATCAAACACTATCTTGTTAAGTATTTGATAAATTTGAGATCTACTTAACTTAATTACATAAATGAGTCGACTGCGGTCTTCCTTTGGTACTCTCGACTTATTAGCTTAAAGCGTGACTTACACTAATAGTCCCGGTAATTTAATGCTTTTGTCACTTTAATTCCTGACTTTTCAATTGTGATACATTTGACCCTGGATTTTGAATCTTGTTTCAACTAATGACAATCAAAGATAATTTATTTGCAAACGGTCCATTTCAAAGGTAAAGTTGTCATACAACTTATTATGTGTTGATTAACTTATATGTTATTTGAAATGTAGTGACCTTTTTTTTTTAACCAATAATGTTAGAACTTTCTTGGTTGTAAAGTTCTGTTCAGCTTGGTTTTTAAAATCTATTTTTAGAAATTTTTCTAAAAAACTAAAAATTAAATTGGTGAAAAAAAATTAAAAATACATTATTTTTATACAATTTTATCTTTTGGGAGGAAGGAAATAATTTTTAAAAATAATTTTTTTATATCTATTTTCGTTAAATTAGTTTCTATTTTTTCAAAAGTCAAATATGATAACAATTTTGATGTCATTATTAAACTAATCCATTAAATTAAAAAAATTCAAAACTAAAAATATTTCATATATTAAACATATATACATTAAAAGCGTAATAACCATCCATTACATAATAATCATCCAAAAATATTTGTTAACAACAAATACAACCATCTATTATATGATAACCATCCAAAAACATCAACAAAAACTATCACTCATTATATGATCATCATCCAAATACAGACTAAAAATTAATTTGGTAATAAAATAAAATAAATAAATAAAAATGTAAAAGATTTACCATTTTTATATAATTTTATCTTTGGTGGGTAGAAATAATTTTTAAAATTTTATTTTGACATTTATTTTTGTCAAATTAATTTATGTTTGATCAAATTGACGACTTTGCCCTTGAAACAAAGCAACAGTGTCTTCAATTATCTTTATTTCAATTGAGATTCAAAATTCAGGTTCAAATATATCACAATTGAAAAGTTAAGGGACCAAAGTGACACAAGTTTCAAACTAAAAGGATCGTTAGTGTAATTCTCCCTAGCTTAAAATAAACTTATAGTAAATAAGATAGTGCTTTAAAAAATTAAGGATTGAATTATTTTTAGTTGGAATATTTCATTAGACCATCCAATTTGATCCACTATGGGCCCGACGATCTATACCGTTTATTTTGTAGGGTCCCTGAAGAGATCATACGTACCAAAAATCAAATAGATCTGACATTAGGAGCCATTTGATTGGATCATATTTGTTTAAAAAACAAATTAATGGACAATATAATTTTAGAAGTAGTACGTTAGTTATTTTTG
Organism: Camellia japonica; assembly: GCA_030407325.1. Lineage (NCBI taxonomy): Eukaryota > Viridiplantae > Streptophyta > Magnoliopsida > Ericales > Theaceae > Camellia > Camellia japonica. The sequence continues at coordinate 10,842,346 of JAPPVO010000013.1, forward strand.
AAATACATGTGATGTGATCGAGTATATTTCGATCTTCAATCAATCTAATGTTTGATATGCATGATCTCCTCGAAAGATCCAAAGAAATGAACGAATTGAATTATTAAAATGGACCCAAAATGGATCCACAATGAATCTAGTGGACCGTCTAATTAAAATATCCCACTAGAGAGAATATAATTACATATTATGTGCAAAGTTTTAAAGAAAACTCATATTGTTAACAAAATTTATAAATTTGTACGAGCACTAGGCCCCATTAGTGAAGAGATTATTATTATTATTATTATTATTATTTTTGAACACTTTTTTTTGTTAAAATGTGAGATGGGGGTTGTTTTGATAACATGTCAGAAAGTCACTATTAAAAAATTAATTAAATTAGTTACTTTTCAAAATAATTAGAAAAAAAATCAATATATGTTTGAAAAGATTTTTTTTAACTTCTTTTAGAAAAACTTGTAAAAAGTATAGTGTATGAGAATGAATCTTTGACTTAGAGCGAGTGAATGATAAGAAACATTTGATTTTTCTTTTGTATAAATATATATATAATATATTATATTTGATTTTTCTTTTTAAATTAAATATTTTATTAGTAATGAATATTATTTTTATATAATTATTATATTGTTAGAATTGGAAAGGTTGGTATTTTTTTTTGCGGTAAATTACACTGATACCCTCTGAGATTTATGTTTATTATAGTTCTCTCTCTCACCTTTTAAAAATTACATCTCCCTCTCTTAGGTTTAAAGTTTCATTACAAATTCTCCTCTCAGCAATTTAATTTTTTTAAATACCCATTTTGCTCTCACTGGATAAATTACATTGACACCCCCTCACATTTTAGAAATTATAATTCCCTCCCTAAGGTTTTGAATGGATAGGGCCCACAAGGCCAGCCCACCATAAACCAAGCCCACCATTTAAACCCCATTACACAACCCGGTTAGAAAAACCCAGCACCACTGGAAGCCAACTGGGCAGGGAGGACCAATGATTCCGGACACATGGCAGATGCAGGAAAGGCCACGTCAGCAGACAAAGATCTGCAAAGTTATTGCCACAGCACATCACCATTAATGCAATCCATCACAGCATTTATTGCGACAACACCCTCAGCCGGAATGGCACCCCCTCACCCTGAACAAGACGAATGACGGCACAAGCTTTCGGCAGGAGAACGAAATGATGACAAAGGATATAAGCAAAGTTGGAAGACAAGAGAAGGTTAAGCTTTCTAACCCCTATCTCTCTCACTCTCTCTCTATCGTCCAGACACTAACTTGTTCGTCGGAGGGTTCACTGGGGGACTACCCCGTTCCCCATTGAACTTGCTTGCAGGTTACTCCGGTGAGATTCGACATCCGACCCAGATTCAGGGAGCTTGGATCGTCCGACCCATCCACCTAGACGAACTGCATCATCAGTTGGCGCCGTCTGTGGGAACTTGGTTCTTATCCGCGCGCCAGTTGTGTTCATTGTCGCCGGAGACCCTCGTTCCAACGATCCTTTACCTTTACCCATCAAGGTGTATGGTCACGACTAGATCCATGGCTTCTCACCACAATGCTGCTGACCACCAGACCGACCCTCCCAACCCAAACCAACCGCCACAATATTTCATCGAGCTCACCAATAGCATCAACCGCATGGCCGAGCAAAACCAGGCCCTGATAAATGCCTTGCTCCAAAGAAATCTTCCCATGCCGCCTCCGCCACCCCCAGATGATCTGCCCCATCCAGAACAAGTCCTGAGCCACACCATCCCACAACCCAACTTTCCTAACTTGGGAGGCTTGCAACCGCCTCACCCACAAGTCATTCCACCACCTCCACCTCCACACCCGTCGATCGCACCACCAGCTCCCGAGCAGGAAGCCAGCAGTATCCAGCATCCACCCCAGCCTCCATTCCCCTCCGGAGGTGACAACATTCCCCTCTGGGACGCTGAACTCCGAGCCATGAAGCTTCAGCTCCAAGGGGTCATGCAGAACATTCAACACAAACCCTCTACCACTACAAACTCACCATTCGTTGCCTCCATTCGAGACAAACCTCTGCCCGCCAAGTTCAAAATGCCCACCATTGACTCCTTCGACGGGACCACGGACCCAGTCGATCACCTGGAAACCTACCGCACCCTCATGATTCTCCACGCCTTTCCTGACGAATCATGTGCCGAGCTTTCCCTGTAACATTGAAGGGGTCAGCTCGGCTTTGGTTCAGTCAGTTACCGGCGGACTCTGTCTCCACCTTCCAGCACCTCAGCGACTCTTTCCTCAGCCACTTTATCGGAGCTCAACGTCAGCGCCGTCCTGCAACCCAACTTCTCAACATCCGCCAGACCGAGGGGGAGTCACTACTTTGCGCTTCAGCTTTGCAGGTGGCTGAAAATGATGACAAGGTCATCCTCACCGCATTCATGGCAGGTCTACGGTCGTCTGATTTCCTCTTCTCACTTTCTAAAAACCCCCCGACCTCCATGGCAACCCTACTCTCCAAAGCCCAGAAATATATGAACGCAGAAGACTCATTAGCCGCTCGGCAAGACCCGATCACTAAAAACCCGACCCCCAGAGATAAGAGGAAAGACCCCGAACCCCGAAACACTCAGTACAACAACCAAACACCCCATTATACCGACCGGCCTCCGCGCACCGACCGACCGGCACCAGCTAGACCACCTGGTCGGTTCGAGAGGTATACCCCCCTTAACTCCCCCATGGAACAGGTCCTCCATCAAATCCAGAAAGACTACCCCCTCAAATGGCCCCTACCTTCACGAAACCCTTCCAGCCGGAAAGACCAGTCCAAATATTGCCGTTTCCACCAAGACCACGGCCATAACACACGACTGTATCAATCTCAAGGACCAGGTCGAAGCCCTGATACGTCAAGGGCGTCTCAGCCGGTTCACAAATATCCACCCTCAGCAGAGACAGAAGACTGAGCCCCTCAGACACGACCGTCGGCGCACCCCCCCCCCCAAGCCCCACCTGACCAGGGTCGTGATCGTCAACAACCACAACCACGACCCCCAGGAAATCCTCCTCCACCAGTTGGAGAAATCAGGGTCATTTCAGGCGGGCTCGCCTGCGGAGGACCATCCCGCTCAGCTCAGAGGGCCGAGCTCAGAAAAATCCGGCAGGGCTCGGACAACACGGTGGCCATGGTCGACAGACCTTCAAACAGCCAAAGCAGTGGATTGAACCCATCACCTTCACAGACGCCGATTGTGCAGGAATCCGCTATCCCCATGATGATCCCCTAGTGATCTCTTCAATCCTCTCCAATTACAAGGTCAGACGAGTCCTCATAGACAATGGCAGCTCTTCAGACATCATCTTCCTAAATTGCTTCCGCCAGCTTAAGGTCGGAGAAGAGAGCTTGACCCCTCCAAACCCCTCTAGTCGGTTTCACCGGCGACCGTGTGACCTCGATCGGCTCCATCGACCTACCTATCACCATCGGCGAACACCCCAGGCAGACCACTAAGTTGCTCACCTTCCTTGTGGTCGATTGTCTGCTTACAACATCATCCTTGGCCGCACGGCCCTAAATGCCTTCCAAGCCATCACATCCACCTACCATCTTGCCATCAAATTTCCTACTGATTCCGGTGTCGGGACAGTCAGAGGAGAGCAGACAGTGGCCAGGGAGTGCTACGTCGCCTCCCTTAAAGAAGTTAAGCTGAAGGAAGCAATGATCATTGAAGGGCTCGACGCCCGGGATGAAGACGAGTTGGTCAGAGGAGAACCAGTGGAGGAGCTCGTCGAGGTCAATATTGATCCCACCAACCCGCTCAAAACAGCTAAAATCGGCAGCCAACTACCTTCCCAAGCCAAAGCCGACCTTACTGCCCTCCTGACCGAGCACAGGGACATCTTTGCTTGGACTCATGCTGACATGCCAGGCATTGACCCTTCTCTCATAACCCACCGCCTCAGCATCGAACCTCATTTCAAACCTTACCGCCAAAAGCAGCGAATCTTCCACCCAGAGCGTAATAATCTTATCGCTGCAGAAGTTGACAAACTCCTTGACGCCCAGTTCATCCGAAACGTGGACTATCCTAAGTGGCTGTCCAATGTGGTCCTGGTTCGCAAAAACAACGGCAAATGGCGTCTCTGCGTCGACTACTCCGACCTGAACAGAGCTTGCCCCAAGGATAGCTACCCACTTCCCCGCATAGATCTGCTGGTCGATGCCACGGCCGGTCACCAAATGCTCAGTTTCATGGATGCTTTCTCTGGGTACAACCAAATCATGATGCACTCATCCGATCGGGAACACACATCCTTCATCACCGACCGAGGTACCTACCACTACTGCGTAATGCCGTTCGGATTAAAAAACGCTGGGGCCACCTACCAACGGTTAGTCAATGCAGTTTTCCACCATCAGATCGGTCGAAACATGGAAGTATACGTGGATGACATGCTAGTCAAGAGCAAACTCTCCACCGATCATATCGCCGACCTGCGAGAGACTTTTGCCACCCTTCGAAAGTATCAGATGAAGCTCAACCCCGAGAAGTGCGCCTTTGGCGTAGGGTCTGGGAAATTCTTGGGCTTCATGGTTAGTCAACGCGGCATTGAGGCTAACCCTGAAAAGATCAAAGCTCTGGTCGAGATGCAGTCACCCAAAACGGTTAAAGAAGTTCAACGGCTCGCTGGCAGAGTAGCCGCCCTCAACCGTTTCATCTCCCGCGCCACAGATAAGTGCCTACCCTTCTTCAAAGTCCTCAGGCAGACCTTCGAATGGACAACTGAGTCCGAAGAGGCTTTCCAGCAGTTAAAACGGTGTATGGCCAACCCACCCCTCCTTTCACAAGCCATCACAGGCGAACCCCTCTTCCTCTACCTAGCAGTATCAAACACTGCTGTCAGCGCGGCCCTCATCAGAGAAGATGGCTCAGTCCAACGGCCTGTTTATACATCAGCCGAGCTCTGAGGGGAGCAGAGCAGAACTACCCTTTGCTAGAAAAACTATCCTTGGCTTTGGTCACTGCATCCAGACGACTTCGCCCTTACTTCCAAGCCCACCCTATAGTGGTCCTCACCGACCAGCCCTTGAAGAAGGTCATGCAACAACCAGAACTTTCGGGCAGACTAATGCAGTGGTCAGTCGAACTCAGCCAGTTTGACATCTCCTACCGCCCTCGAACAGCAATCAAGGGGCAAGCTATAGCCGACTTCATCATGGAATTCACCAATCCTATGCCACCCACTACCTCAACAGCCCCATCAGCTCCTGCCGATCCTGAAGACCCCATTCCTGGACTCTCAATGTTGATGGGTCATCTTGCAGGGCGGTAGTGGGGCTGGCATCATCCTCGCCTCTCCTGAGGGTGGCTATTTCAAATGTGCTCTTCGCTTCCTGTTTGAGGCTAGTAATAACGAGGCTGAGTATGAAGCATTGATAGCAGGACTCCGCCTCGCCAAAGACATTGGTGTCGACCAGATCCGCGTGTTCAGTGATTCCCAACTCATCGTCGGTCAGATCACGGGGGAATTCGATGCCAAGGATGATACAATGCGAGCTTACAGAGACATAGCACTCCCCCTTGTTCGCCTCTTCAATACTTTCCAGATCAGGCACATACCCCGGACGGAAAACTCCAAAGCAGACGAAATGGCCCGGCTGGCTTCCGCTGACCATTCCGACCTTAGCGACGGAGTTCACCTTGAATATCTAGCTCACCCGGCCATCTCGCCCGACCCACAAGAAGTGCAATTCCTCCAGACTGAACCCATCCCTTGGGCATCCGACATTCTCCTCTTCTTGACCGCTGGGGAGCTCCCAAACGACCAACAGCTAGCTGCCAAGGTCAGAGCTCGATCGGCTAACTACATTCTGGTCGATGGCATCCTTTATAAACGAGGTTTTTCGCGCCCATACCTGCGATGCCTCAACCCCACCCAGGCAACCTATGTCATGCAAGAAATCCATGAGGGGATCTGTGGCAACCACTCGGGGGGCAGGTCCCTCGCTCAGAAAGTACTCCGCACAGGCTACTTCTGGCCGACTCTCAACCAAGATGCAACCGATTTTGTGCTTAAATGCGACAAGTGTCAGCGCTTCGCCAACATCCCACACGCCCCTCCTACCGAGCTGATCACCCTTTGCAGCCCTTATCCATTCGCCAAATGGGGGATCGACTTGGTTGGTCCACTCCCACCGGCCGAGGCCAGACCAAGTTTGCAATTGTCGCCATCGATTACTTCACCAAATGGGTAGAGGCAGAACCCCTGGCCACCATCACCGAGCGAAATACAACCAAGTTCATTTGGCAGTCGATCGTTTGCAGGTTTGGCATCCTCAAGCCATTGTCACCGACAACGGAAAGCAATTCGACAACGCCAAGTATAGGCAGTTTTGTGCAGACTCCAGATTCAACCATGTTTCTCTTCCCCTGGTCACCCCCAAGCAAACGGCCACAAGTTGAGGTCACAAACCGTTCTCTCCTGAAGATCATCAAAACCAAACTCGAAGCTGCTAAAGGCCTTTGGGCTGAGGAACTACCAAACGTACTCTGGGCTTACCGAACCACTGCTCGGACTCCCACTGGGGAACCCCTTTTTCGTCTAAACATATGGCGCTGAGGCGGTCATCCCAGTCGAAGTCGGTCTGCCCACCCCAGGGTTTGCATCCAGACCTCGCCTCAACCGAAGAGCTCCGTCGCGCGGACCTAGACCTGATTGAAGAACTCAGGGAGACCGCTGCGGTCAGATTAGCCTCATACCAGCAAAAAATGAGGACACACTACAATCGCAAGGTCCGACCAAGGGAATTTGCTGTGGGGGACTTAGTGTTGAGAGAAGCAACCCTTGCCACAAGAATCCGACTGAGGGTAAATTGGCCGCCAAATGGGAGGGACCCTATATGTGAAAGCCAGACCGCGTCCAGGCACTTACCGACTTCAAGATATGGAGGGTCGCGACCTTCCCCACCCATGGAATGCTGAACACTTGAAACGCTACTTTCAATAAGCTGTTACTTTTGTATTCCTCAATTGTTGTACTCCCATTTTGACGCATGATGTAATTCTTGGTCATTGTACTACATTTCTTATAACAACAGTTTTGTCTCCCAGCTATCCTCATCGTCCCAATTAAGTTTCAGCTTGCAGCACACACTCAAGACCCCAGACCGAGCACTTTCAAAAGCCTCAGTCCGACCTGAGCACTTACAAAAGCCTCGGCCAGACGAGCACTTTCAAAAAGCCTCAGTCCGACCTGAGCACTTACAAAAGCCTCGGCCAGACCGAGCACTTTCAAAAGCCTCAGTCCGACCTGAGCACTTTCAAAAAGCCTCAGTCCGACTGAGCACTTACAAAAGCCTCGACCAGACCGAGCACTTTCAAAAGCCTCAGTCCGACCTGAGCACTTACAAAAGCCTCGGCCAGACCGAGCACTTTCAAAAGCCTCAGTCTGACCTGAGCACTTTCAAAAGCCTCAGTCCGACCTGAGCACTTACAAAAGCCTCGGCCAGACCGAGCACTTTCAAAAGTCTCAGTCCGACCTGAGCACTTACAAAAGCCTCGGCCAGACCGAGCACTTTCAAAAGCCTCAGTCCGACCTGAGCACTTACAAAAGCCTCGACCAGACCGAGCACTTTCAAAAGCCTCAGTCCGACCTGAGCACTTTCAAAAGCCTCAGTCCGACCTGAGCACTTACAAAAGCCTCGGCCAAACCGAGCACTTTCAAAAGTCTCAGTCCGACCTGAGCACTTACAAAAGCCTCAATCCGACCTGAGCACTTACAAAAGCCTCGGCCAGACCGAGCACTTTCAAAAGCCTCAGTCCGACCTGAGCACTTACAAAAGCCTCGGCCAGACCGAGCACTTTCAAAAGCCTCAGTCCGACCTGAGCACTTACATAAGCCTCGGCCAGACCGAGCACTTTCCAAAGCCTCAATCCGACCTGAGCACTTACACAAGCCTCGGCCAGACCAAGCACTTTCAAAAGCCTTGGCCAGACCGAACACTTTCAAAAGCCTCCGACCAACCGAGCACTCTCGTACATCAGAAGACCCAGCGAAACAAGTACTAGCATAGCCTTGGGAGAACACTTAGTCACAAGTTGAGGTCACAACAATTTACAGCATCTCCACTTAGTTAAATTAAGACCCACTTTCCTACCCTCATTCATTGAATTTTTACACAAGTCCAATCTCACTCTGCATAAAGGAATTTTATCAGTTTACTCTCACTCTGCATGATGGAATTTTTCATTTAACAACTTCGAAGTCACAAGCTCAAACTCAAATTCAAATTCACAAGTTCACCCTCTTTAATTTATCAATCCAATTTTCTTTGTCCCACCTCACAAGTTCAAATTCACTTGGCTCTCTTAGCTCAAGTCCACTCTGTCATGAAGTTGAAATCTTTATTACAAGCATTTCTCCATTTCAAACCCACCAAATAAGTAAACACAGTCAATTACAAGACATAAATGGAGTTTTATTCATTCGCAAAATGTTTACATCAGTTCATTACAATACTTCAAAAACAAAACAAAACAAAAATGTGTATACAAGGCAAAAACAAAAACTCCTAAGTACACCTATCCTTCAGATCACTCCTCCCCCTCACTGGAGATAAGGTCTGCTTCTTCTATGCCCTCGTCCAGGGGGGTCTGGACCACATCATCCTCCCCAATTGTCACCCTGCTGAAGTCAAGCTCTGGGAACAGCTCCTCAGCTTTGCGCTTGAACATTTTCCAGCCGCTGTCCCAGAACTCTGCCATTTCATGCTTATAAAAGTCTGACCGTTGGAAGCTCTCTATGACTTCAGATTCAGGTCTTCCTCCAGCTGTCGTCCGTGATGTGCCAGCCCCCCCAGACTCCTCCCTTGCTAAGCTGCTGGCAACTACAGCGTCAATTGCCATCTGGAACTCAAGAGACCCTTTGAATTGAGTAACAGCTGCAACACAAAGATCAGGGTAGTGTAATAACCCCGACCCGTAATTAGCTATTAACCGGTAATTAAGGATGTTAATTAAGTGAATAAGATTAAATACGGGATTAATATGTAATCTGCATCATAATTGGTCATCTATTTGTTGAACGTTAAATAATCGGTTCATGCTTAATGGTTTAAATTGTAAAATTGAAAGCCTTATCGGCATCCAAACCCGGAATTGATTATACCAATGTGTTAATTAGAATTTTTTAGAACTTTATGGCGTATTTAATCAAAATGTGATTTCGTATGAGTAAATTAGATTAAATGAAGCTAAATTACAAGAGTTGGCTTTAATTACCGAATTGCCACTAGTGGATTAAGTCCAGAACCTTTTATTTGTTTCATTCTCCATATCACTCCTCATTTTGTTGAGTGCCAAAATCTGAGGAAACATTTTAGAGAGAGAGGGAGAGCAATTCTAGAGAGAGAGGGGAGAAATTGAAGAAGAAATTCAAGGATTTGCATGCACTCTTCTAGATTAAGCAAGGTTTTAGCAAGAACAAGACTTAAGGTAGAATTTTCATCCTTTCATTCATGTATTTCAGTGTTATCTTGCATGATTCATGGAGGTTATAAGCTTAGATTGTACATTGAGCTTAAATGTTGAAGTGAGAGTCAATCCATGCATGTATGCATAAATTTCCATGTTTTGAGTTTGAAATCTAAGATTTCTTTCATGCATGTGTTAGTTTCACTCACATTTTGGTCATTCATCTTGTTTCCCCTCAAAATATCAAGTTTGATGATCATGTTTTGGAAGGTTTGAATTGGATGAAGTTCTTGCATGTTGATTTCATGGGTCAAATTGGGATTTTAAGTTGGGTTTTGAAGAAATGTCAAGTTTTGGGCCATGATTTCTTGCTTTAATTCTTAAAACATGTTATTTTATAAGTCTTCATATGTTTCCTTCATTTTGGGCCCAGAAAAATGAGTTTTGTAAGGTTGAATATCGATTTTGAACTTGGAGTTGCAATCTGGAAATTCCAGAAAATTCATCTCCGCTCGAGCGAAGGGTTTCTCGCTCGAGCGGCCAATCTGAGATCGCGAGATCCGCTCGAGCGACCAAAAGTCCGCTCGAGCGGGAATTTCAAGCTCCCAGAAGTTTTGCATTATTTACAGATCGCTCGAGCGAAGGCATGTGCGCTCGAGCGACCCCTCACATTTTTGCATATCCGCTCGAGCGGGAAGTCTACGCTCGAGCGGAGTTTCATTTCTGCATGTCCGCTCGAGCGAGGAAAGCTTCGCTCGAGCGAGGACCTAAAATTCTGAAATTTTGCCTAAGTGTTCCAAGGCATGTTTTGACAACCCATTGCATCTTAGGCATTCCCAAGCCTTAATTAAGCTATAGTAATGAGGTTATGGGCTAGAAGCGCACACTAAGATAATGAATGGCAAGTATGTATGTGACTTGAGCATTGTAATAAGAATGAATCACATTAAGAGAATGCAAGGGTGTGTGTGTTCTAAGCCATGTAACAAGATGAACATGAACCAACGTGATGAAAGCTAAGCCTTATGGCCACATGAATAAGTAATGATGAATACATTGTGTTATGTGCTTGTGATTGTAGGTCAACGTCCGAGAAGCGATTGACCATCTGCGGAACCACTGTGAGTAACGTTATCGTAAAGATACGTTCATATGAAATTATGTTCCAAATGTGATATATCAAGCTATGATTTCTGAAATGATATATGTTTCTGTGAACGAAGATCCATGTTTGGAATCTATTATGGCATCCATAGATAGTCCCAAGTCATGGGGGACGGCATGAAAATGCGGGTCCATGACATACAAGTTTACGAGATCTCGTTAGCCACTTCATTGTGGTGTTTGTTTAATCGGTGTCCGGCCGGTTACTCTAGTCGGAAGACGTTATCTAATATGTGATTTGTTCTATGGGATATGCCATTATTATGTTCTGATATGAGATGACTATGATTATGCTATGATCTGTTTTGTACGTATAAAATGTTCGGAATTTCGTTCACTAACCCCTTTACCTTAATGTTATTCACTGGGCTTTAGCTCACTGTTTGTATATATATTATAGGTGAGCATTCTGGAGTGCAAGCCGAAGGTTTTGTGGGGGACTGTGTTTTTATTGTCAGCCAGCCTTTGTGCCTCACGTGGAGGTTCCCGAAGTGTCTTGGGTTCAAGGGTTGATTAATTCAGTTTATGCATGTGACTTTATTTTGATTATGTTGCCTGTACGGAAAATACTGTAATGTGTGTGGTATAATATAATGTATGGTTGACTATTTGGTTATGTAATTAAAAGTTTTAATTTATACTGTTTCATGTAAGTCAACACAGCTCATTGGACAATTATATTTTTGTATTTGCTTCCGCTAGTCCCTCATTTTATATCAATGTCATCAGAGGCCGTAGGTAATCTAAGGATTACTGGCCGGTTGCGGCGCTAAACCTATAGGGGCGGGTTTGGGTCGTGACAGAGTGGTATCAGAGCACGAGTTATACCGCACACACGTGTCCATGTGAGCTATAGGATGTCCTAGAAATGAAATAGGACATTGCATTTCATGTGTAAGCGTATGAACATGTTTGAACTGAAAATGAAAAGGAATGAATCTATGAGTTAAATGGAATAACATGTCTTGATGACTTCAAATACCGAATATGAAATCTATGTGAATATGAACGTGCGAAGGCAAGGAATTATATGACTGTATCTAAACTGAAATAAAACACGTCAGATATGAAATGAAATGTGAAATCCACAAGAACTTTCCTTGTATTGATAAGCACCCTGTTTCTGTATAGATCAATGGAAGGAACAAGGAACGTAGGCGAATCTGAATCTTCTGACGCTAGAATTAGCCGGTTAGAGGAAATGGTTGAAGCCTTAACTGAAAATCTGAAACAACAGCAACAAGGGCAAACATGTGTACCTGAACCAACTAATTATGATATGATAGAACTGACACAGAAATACAATAAGATGAAACCACCTGAATTTCTGGGGGGTATTGAACCGTTAAAAGCAGAGGCTTGGGTTTTAGAAACTGAGAAAATTTTTGAGATATTTCTGTGTACTGAGGCACAGAAAGTTTTGTTGGCAACATTTACACTTAAAGAAGAAGCTAGGAGATGGTGGATGTTAGTCCGAAATGATAATGAGGAAGTGACCTGGGATAGGTTTAAAGAAATTTTCTTCGAAAAATATTTCCCCCTGCATCCGAGATAGGAAAGTATCTGAATTTATACAACTGAAACAAGGCAAAATGACTGTGGCCGAGTATGAAACCAAATTTACTGAGTTAGCCCGATATGCACCCCATATGATAGACACTGATGACAAAAAGGCCAGGAAATTTGAAGGTGGGCTTGACTTAGAGTGTATGACCGAGTCGGTATTTTAAAATTACCTAGGTACGTGGATGTTCTTAATAGGGCCTTAATGTCTGAAGCGAACATAGCAGCCTTGAAAATATCAAAATCAACACCACCAACTGAATCTGAAAGAGCAAAACAGAAGAAACAAAAGGTTGAAATGACAAGTAATTCGATGATCATTGTGAATGAGAAATCTGGGGTAATAACTGTGAACAAAGAAGGTCAGGGGGTAATGTGAACAGAGATATACCTGTCTGTAAAGAATGTGGGAAACAACATTGGGGCATTTGTCGCCGTCTGTCGGGAGCTTGTTTTAGATGTGGTCAGAAAGGGCACTTGGCTAAATCTTGCCCGCGAACTCGTCCGAATAACAAATAAGCCTAAGGCTACACCCTAGTTCCAGAAAATGCTCAGAACACTGAAATGACTAACGCAGGTATTACTCTAACTATGTGTAATTGTTTTGGGAATTTGTGTGTGAATCATATGCTTCTTAGTTGATATGATATAGATGGTGGACGTGTTAATTGGGTAGTTTGAATTGTTAGAATTATGAACCCATGATAATTGAACCTTGTGAACTGAACGAACCACTTGTGCCTCGGAAATTATTAGAACCTGGGAACAGTGGGAATTTGTCGGGTTAAACCTTTGTACCATACTGTGAAAAATTTTAATATGAACTGTTAAGTGTGAACATTTGAACCATGCTAGAACTGTTAAATGTGGGAACGCAATATGATTGACTGTAACTGGGAAATCTGTGTGACCGTGACTAGAATTGAACCGCTATATATCGACTGACATCATCAAGTAATTAGACCCATGATCTCGTATTGTATATACGAATCAGTCATATAGAGAATTGCTGAAATAGAGAACCTATGTCAGTTGGGAGAATGAACTTCTGCTTATGAATTTGCGAACGAATGCTTATATGACAATTGATCCTAGACTCGTATCAATACATATATGTGTGTCCTCGTCTGTGAGACTATTAGAACTGATGGGATCGAACTGTGGTTAATGAATATTCTGAGACCTACTGTTTGGTGTGAACTGTATGTGCAATACTGTGAACCTCTGCTAACAATTACCTATGCTTTAATGATTGTATGATCAATTTGAAACTTCTGTATAACGATCTACTGTTGTATACCTTATGCTTACATGAACTCAGTTGGGGAATTGTTATATCGAATGTGATGCCTACTTTTGATATGAACAACTATATACCTGTGCATCTACATGTGAACTTACTTGGGAAATGTAACACTGTATATGACCTGAATCTTCAATATGAATTACTGTGATATATAACTCTGCTGTGATTTGAGAACCGAGGAACTTAGAACAACTATAAACTACTGACTATACACCTAAGCGAATGGAGTAGGAACTATAGAATTGATATACCCCGTCGGGGAGTGATAAGGGAAGAACCGTTACGTGATTTATATTTGATAGAACCGTGGTTCGATGAAACCTCTGTTTGACTGCTATAACTCCTGTTTGATGACTTACGCTTTGAACTGTTCCTTGATAAGACTGGGTAGAACTTCATCTGAAACGGTCGGGTAGAACTTTTATTAATTTGATCTGAGGAGACCCTTATTGAGAGCTACAGTATGATTTGATTACATTATGGGGGATTGTAAATTACTTATGACTGAATGACAGGACTGTATCGTTAAGGGAATTAACCGAATGAAAAATTTGAATTGGTCCTGAACACTTAGGAAGAATGTGAACCGTCAGTAGCAGACTATGTGACTATGAAATCCGGTACCTTATGCTTGGGAGATTTGGGAATACTGTACATATATGATATGTGATTAATTACCTGGTATTACCATTTGACCATGAACCTGTTTGGCTAGAGAATGACTGCTTTGGTGTTACTATACTTCAGAATTGATGGGATTTGTTGACAACAGGCTGGTTTGATTATGAACTTTGACTATCCGGGGGTATATGTAATCGATATGACTATTTCTGTATCGACACATGGCATGATTGAATCTATGAAAACTGAGATTGGGAGGAAAAGTATATGAATGGTTACTTCGGAATTCCGTTTACTGATAACTTGCACGAAATTACCTTGTATTCCGGATAACTTCAGAATGACTTGGATTGACTGTGATGGAATACCGAATTGAGAACCAAATTGAACAAAGATCGAATGATTGACTCAGAAATGAATAAACCCAATTTCTGTAACTTAACGGGGGAAAATTACTTATGAAAATGAGATTAGTATAATCTATAGCCCCGATAAGTGCTTGATGTGTGTAGTGTGTGTAATAATGCAGTAAAGTTGTGTGCAACAATATTTATGTTCTATGTCATGAAAGAAGCTTTGCTTTCTGAAATGTTATATGTTGCATACTGCATGACTGTTCGATTCTCTGATAAGTTTTGGGGCACCCTTAGCTCTTATGGCCCTTGCTCGGGGGTAAGAATACCGTAGCCGATGGCCCTTGCCTGGGGTGACAATACCATGGCTGTGTATGTGGTCTTCGGACCTACCTGTTGTGGTCTTTAGACCTACCTGATCTGATAGCTAATGGGTGTACCACGTTTGACCTTGTGCGAAATCCGAACATTTATACGTATATGAATCAGTATCTGTTCTGTTACGCTTATGCGTTCTGTTCTGCTCTGTTAGTGCTGATGAATGCACCATGTATGCTTGAGCAAGAAATGTGACATCCATGTATGATCTGGACAAGAATATGAAAATGAGCATGTATCTGAATCTGTTCTAGAATGAAATCTGAATGTGTATAAGACCCTGTGTTCATGCGAACTCTAACTCCTGTATATGATTATGATTCTGTCTTGAGTTATGAGCCTATTTGTGAACAAGGTTATGTTTCTGTCTTGCAAAGAGTTGGAGTTGTTTGCTTTCTAATATAAGATAACTCGAGTTTGGGACCAAACTCTTTTAAGGGGGGAAGACTGTAATAACCCCGACCCGTAATTAGCTATTAACCGGTAATTAAGGATGTTAATTAAGTGAATAAGATTAAATACGGGATTAATATGTAATCTGCATCATAATTGGTCGTCTATTTGTTGAACGTTAAATAATCGGTTCATGCTTAATGGTTTAAATTGTAAAATTGAAAGCCTTATCGGCATCCAAACCCGGAATTGATTATACCAATGTGTTAATTAGAATTTTTAGAACTTTATGGCGTATTTAATCAAAATGTGATTTCGTATGAGTAAATTAGATTAAATGAAGCTAAATTACAAGAGTTGGCTTTAATTACCGAATTGCCACTAGTGGATTAAGTCCAGAACCTTTATTTGTTTCATTCTCCATATCACTCCTCATTTTGTTGAGTGCCAAAATCTGAGGAAACATTTTAGAGAGAGAGGGAGAGCAATTCTAGAGAGAGAGGGGAGAAATTGAAGAAGAAATTCAAGGATTTGCATGCACTCTTCTAGATTAAGCAAGGTTTTAGCAAGAACAAGACTTAAGGTAGAATTTTCATCCTTTCATTCATGTATTTCAGTGTTATCTTGCATGATTCATGGAGGTTATAAGCTTAGATGTGTACATTGAGCTTAAAATGTTGAAGTGAGAGTCAATCCATGCATGTATGCATAAATTTCCATGTTTTGAGTTTGAAATCTAAGATTTCTTTCATGCATGTGTTAGTTTCACTCACATTTTGGTCATTCATCTTGTTTCCCCTCAAAATATCAAGTTTGATCATGTTTTGGAAGGTTTGAATTGGATGAAGTTCTTGCATGTTGATTTCATGGGTCAAATTGGGATTTTAAGTTGGGTTTTGAAGAAATGTCAAGTTTTTGGGCCATGATTTCTTGCTTTAATTCTTAAAACATGTTATTTTATAAGTCTTCATATGTTTCCTTCATTTTGGGCCCAGAAAAATGAGTTTTGTAAGGTTGAATATCGATTTTGAACTTGGAGTTGCAATCTGGAAATTCCAGAAAATTCATCTCCGCTCGAGCGAAGGGTTTCTCGCTCGAGCGGCCAATCTGAGATCGCGAGATCCGCTCGAGCGACCAAAAGTCCGCTCGAGCGGGAATTTCAAGCTCCCAGAAGTTTTGCATTATTTACAGATCGCTCGAGCGAAGGCATGTGCGCTCGAGCGACCCCTCACATTTTTGCATATCCGCTCGAGCGGGGAAGTCTACGCTCGAGCGGAGTTTCATTTCTGCATGTCCGCTCGAGCGAGGAAAGCTTCGCTCGAGCGAGGACCTAAAATTCTGAAATTTTGCCTAAGTGTTCCAAGGCATGTTTTGACAACCTCATTGCATCTTAGGCATTCCCAAGCCTTAATTAAGCTATAGTAATGAGGTTATGGGCTAGAAGCGCACACTAAGATAATGAATGGCAAGTATGTATGTGACTTGAGCATTGTAATAAGAATGAATCACATTAAGAGAATGCAAGGGTGTGTGTGTTCTAAGCCATGTAACAAGAATGAACATGAACCAACGTGATGAAAGCTAAGCCTTATGGCCACATGAATAAGTAATGATGAATACATTGTGTTATGTGCCTTGTGATTGTAGGTCAACGTCCGAGAAGCGATTGACCATCTGCGGAACCACTGTGAAGTAACGTTATCGTAAAGACGTTCATATGAAATTATGTTCCAAATGTGATATATCAAGCTATGATTTCTGAAATGATATATGTTTCTGTGAACGAAGATCCATGTTTGGAATCTATTATGGCATCCATAGATAGTCCCAAGTCATGGGGGACGGCATGAAAATGCGGGTCCATGACATACAAGTTTACGAGATCTCGTTAGCCACTTCATTGTGGTGTTTGTTTAATCGGTGTCCGGGACCGGTTACTCTAGTCGGAAGACGTTATCTAATATGTGATTTGTTCTATGGGATATGCCATTATTATGTTCTGATATGAGATGACTATGATTATGCTATGATCTGTTTTGTACGTATAAAATGTTCGGAATTTCGTTCACTAACCCCTTTACCTTAATGTTATTCACTGGGCTTTAGCTCACTGTTTGTATATATATATTATAGGTGAGCATTCTGGAGTGCAAGCCCGAAGGTTTTGTGGGGGACTGTGTTTTTATTGTCAGCCAGCCTTTGTGCCTCACGTGGAGGTTCCCGAAGTGTCTTGGGTTCAAGGGTTGATTAATTCAGTTTATGCATGTGACTTTATTTTGATTATGTTGCCTGTACGGAAAATACTGTAATGTGTGTGGTATAATATAATGTATGGTTGACTATTTGGTTATGTAATTAAAAGTTTTAATTTATACTGTTTCATGTAAGTCAACACAGCTCATTGGACAATTATATTTTTGTATTTGCTTCCGCTAGTCCTCATTTTATATCAATGTCATCAGAGGCCGTAGGTAATCTAAGGATTACTGGCCGGTTGCGGCGCTAAACCTATAGGGCGGGTTTGGGTCGTGACAGAGTGGTATCAGAGCACGAGTTATACCGCACACACGTGTCCATGTGAGCTATAGGATGTCCTAGAAATGAAATAGGACATTGCATTTCATGTGTAAGCGATGAACATGTTTGAACTGAAAATGAAAAGGAATGAATCTATGAGTTAAATGGAATAACATGTCTTGATGACTTCAAATACCGAATATGAAATCTATGTGAATATGAACGTGCGAAGGCAAGGAATTATATGACTGTATCTAAACTGAAATAAAACACGTCAGATATGAAATGAAATGTGAAATCCACAAGAACTTTCCTTGTATTGATAAGCACCCTGTTTCTGTATAGATCAATGGAAGGAACAAGGAACGTAGGCGAATCTGAATCTTCTGACGCTAGAATTAGCCGGTTAGAGGAAATGGTTGAAGCCTTAACTGAAAATCTGAAACAACAGCAACAAGGGCAAACATGTGTACCTGAACCAACTAATTATGATATGATAGAACTGACACAGAAATACAATAAGATGAAACCACCTGAATTTCTGGGGGGTATTGAACCGTTAAAAGCAGAGGCTTGGGTTTTAGAAACTGAGAAAATTTTTGAGATATTTCTGTGTACTGAGGCACAGAAAGTTTTGTTGGCAACATTTACACTTAAAGAAGAAGCTAGGAGATGGTGGATGTTAGTCCGAAATGATAATGAGGAAGTGACCTGGGATAGGTTTAAAGAAATTTTCTTCGAAAAATATTTCCCCCAATGCATCCGAGATAGGAAAGTATCTGAATTTATACAACTGAAACAAGGCAAAATGACTGTGGCCGAGTATGAAACCAAATTTACTGAGTTAGCCCGATATGCACCCCATATGATAGACACTGATGACAAAAAGGCCAGGAAATTTGAAGGTGGGCTTGACTTAGAGGTGTATGACCGAGTCGGTATTTTAAAATTACCTAGGTACGTGGATGTTCTTAATAGGGCCTTAATGTCTGAAGCGAACATAGCAGCCTTGAAAATATCAAAATCAACACCACCAACTGAATCTGAAAGAGCAAAACAGAAGAAACAAAAGGTTGAAATGACAAGTAATTCGATGATCATTGTGAATGAGAAATCTGGGGTAATAACTGTGAACAAAGAAGGTCAGGGGAGTAATGTGAACAGAGATATACCTGTCTGTAAAGAATGTGGGAAACAACATTGGGGCATTTGTCGCCGTCTGTCAGGAGCTTGTTTTAGATGTGGTCAGAAAGGGCACTTGGCTAAATCTTGCCCGCGAACTCGTCCGAATAACAAATAAGCCTAAGGCTACACCCTAGTTCCAGAAAATGCTCAGAACACTGAAATGACTAACGCAGGTATTACTCTAACTATGTGTAATTGTTTTATGGGAATTTTGTGTTGAATCATATGCTTCTTAGTTGATATGATATAGATGGTGGACGTGTTAATTGGGTAGTTTGAATTGTTAGAATTATGAACCCATGATAATTGAACCTTGTGAACTGAACGAACCACTTGTGCCTCGGAAATTATTAGAACCTGGGAACAGTGGGAATTTGTCGGGTTAAACCTTTGTACCATACTGTGAAAAATTTAATATGAACTGTTAAGTGTGAACATTTGAACCATGCTAGAACTGTTAAATGTGGGAACGCAATATGATTGACTGTAACTGGGAAATCTGTGTGACCGTGACTAGAATTGAACCGCTATATATCGACTGACATCATCAAGTAATTAGACCCATGATCTCGTATTGTATATACGAATCAGTCATATAGAGAATTGCTGAAATAGAGAACCTATGTCAGTTGGGGAGAATGAACTTCTGCTTATGAATTTGCGAACGAATGCTTATATGACAATTGATCCTAGACTCGTATCAATACATATATGTGTGTCCTCGTCTGTGAGACTATTAGAACTGATGGGATCGAACTGTGGTTAATGAATATTCTGAGACCTACTGTTTGTGTGAACTGTATGTGCAATACTGTGAACCTCTGCTAACAATTACCTATGCTTTAATGATTGTATGATCAATTTGAAACTTCTGTATAACGATCTACTGTTGTATACCTTATGCTTACATGAACTCAGTTGGGGAATTGTTATATCGAATGTGATGCCTACTTTTGATATGAACAACTATATACCTGTGCATCTACATGTGAACTTACTTGGGAAATGTAACACTGTATATGACCTGAACTCTTCAATATGAATTACTGTGATATATAACTCTGCTGTGATTTGAGAACCGAGGAACTTAGAACAACTATAAAACTACTGACTATACACCTAAGCGAATGGAGTAGGAACTATAGAATTGATATACCCCGTCGGGGAGTGATAAGGGAAGAACCGTTACGTGATTTAATTTGATAGAACCGTGGTTCGATGAAACCTCTGTTTGACTGCTATAACTCCTGTTTGATGACTTACGCTTTGAACTGTTCCTTGATAAGACTGGGTAGAACTTCATCTGAAACGGTCGGGTAGAACTTTTATTAATTTGATCTGAGGAGACCCTTATTGAGAGCTACAGTATGATTTGATTACATTATGGGGGATTGTAAATTACTTATGACTGAATGACAGGACTGTATCGTTAAGGGAATTAACCGAATGAAAAATTTGAATTGGTCCTGAACACTTAGGAAGAATGTGAACCGTCAGTAGCAGACTATGTGACTATGAAATCCGGTACCTTATGCTTGGGAGATTTGGGAATACTGTACATATATGATATGTGATTAATTACCTGGTATTACCATTTGACCATGAACCTGTTTGGCTAGAGAATGACTGCTTTGGTGTTACTATACTTCAGAATTGATGGGATTTGTTGACAACAGGCTGGTTTGATTATGAACTTTGACTATCCGGGGGTATATGTAATCGATATGACTATTTCTGTATCGACACATGGCATGATTGAATCTATGAAAACTGAGATTGGGAGGAAAAGTATATGAATGGTTACTTCGGAATTCCGTTTACTGATAACTTGCACGAAATTACCTTGTATTCCGGATAACTTCAGAATGACTTGGATTGACTGTGATGGAATACCGAATTGAGAACCAAATTGAACAAAGATCGAATGATTGACTCAGAAATGAATAAACCCAATTTCTGTAACTTAACGGGGGAAAATTACTTATGAAAATGAGATTAGTATAATCTATAGCCCCGATAAGTGCTTGATGTGTGTAGTGTGTGTAATAATGCAGTAAAGTTGTGTGCAACAATATTTATGTTCTATGTCATGAAAGAAGCTTTGCTTTCTGAAATGTTATATGTTGCATACTGCATGACTGTTCGATTCTCTGATAAGTTTTGGGGCACCCTTAGCTCTTATGGCCCTTGCTCGGGGGTAAGAATACCGTAGCCGATGGCCCTTGCCTGGGGTGACAATACCATGGCTGTGTATGTGGTCTTCGGACCTACCTGTTGTGGTCTTTAGACCTACCTGATCTGATAGCTAATGGGTGTACCACGTTTGACCTTGTGCGAAATCCGAACATTTATACGTATATGAATCAGTATCTGTTCTGTTACGCTTATGCGTTCTGTTCTGCTCTGTTAGTGCTGATGAATGCACCATGTATGCTTGAGCAAGAAATGTGACATCCATGTATGATCTGGACAAGAATATGAAAATGAGCATGTATCTGAATCTGTTCTAGAATGAAATCTGAATGTGTATAAGACCCTGTGTTCATGCGAACTCTAACTCCTGTATATGATTATGATTCTGTCTTGAGTTATGAGCCTATTTGTGAACAAGGTTATGTTTCTGTCTTGCAAAGAGTTGGAGTTGTTTGCTTTCTAATATAAGATAACTCGAGTTTGGGGACCAAACTCTTTTAAGGGGGGAAGACTGTAATAACCCCGACCCGTAATTAGCTATTAACCGGTAATTAAGGATGTTAATTAAGTGAATAAGATTAAATACGGGATTAATATGTAATCTGCATCATAATTGGTCGTCTATTTGTTGAACGTTAAATAATCGGTTCATGCTTAATGGTTTAAATTGTAAAATTGAAAGCCTTATCGGCATCCAAACCCGGAATTGATTATACCAATGTGTTAATTAGAATTTTTAGAACTTTATGGCGTATTTAATCAAAATGTGATTTCGTATGAGTAAATTAGATTAAATGAAGCTAAATTACAAGAGTTGGCTTTAATTACCGAATTGCCACTAGTGGATTAAGTCCAGAACCTTTTATTTGTTTCATTCTCCATATCACTCCTCATTTTGTTGAGTGCCAAAATCTGAGGAAACATTTTAGAGAGAGAGGGAGAGCAATTCTAGAGAGAGAGGGGAGAAATTGAAGAAGAAATTCAAGGATTTGCATGCACTCTTCTAGATTAAGCAAGGTTTTAGCAAGAACAAGACTTAAGGTAGAATTTTCATCCTTTCATTCATGTATTTCAGTGTTATCTTGCATGATTCATGGAGGTTATAAGCTTAGATGTGTACATTGAGCTTAAAATGTTGAAGTGAGAGTCAATCCATGCATGTATGCATAAATTTCCATGTTTTGAGTTTGAAATCTAAGATTTCTTTCATGCATGTGTTAGTTTCACTCACATTTTGGTCATTCATCTTGTTTCCCCTCAAAATATCAAGTTTGATCATGTTTTGGAAGGTTTGAATTGGATGAAGTTCTTGCATGTTGATTTCATGGGTCAAATTGGGATTTTAAGTTGGGTTTTGAAGAAATGTCAAGTTTTTGGGCCATGATTTCTTGCTTTAATTCTTAAAACATGTTATTTTATAAGTCTTCATATGTTTCCTTCATTTTGGGCCCAGAAAAATGAGTTTTGTAAGGTTGAATATCGATTTTGAACTTGGAGTTGCAATCTGGAAATTCCAGAAAATTCATCTCCGCTCGAGCGAAGGGTTTCTCGCTCGAGCGGCCAATCTGAGATCGCGAGATCCGCTCGAGCGACCAAAAGTCCGCTCGAGCGGGAATTTCAAGCTCCCAGAAGTTTTGCATTATTTACAGATCGCTCGAGCGAAGGCATGTGCGCTCGAGCGACCCCTCACATTTTTGCATATCCGCTCGAGCGGGAAGTCTACGCTCGAGCGGAGTTTCATTTCTGCATGTCCGCTCGAGCGAGGAAAGCTTCGCTCGAGCGAGGACCTAAAATTCTGAAATTTTGCCTAAGTGTTCCAAGGCATGTTTTGACAACCTCATTGCATCTTAGGCATTCCCAAGCCTTAATTAAGCTATAGTAATGAGGTTATGGGCTAGAAGCGCACACTAAGATAATGAATGGCAAGTATGTATGTGACTTGAGCATTGTAATAAGAATGAATCACATTAAGAGAATGCAAGGGTGTGTGTGTTCTAAGCCATGTAACAAGAATGAACATGAACCAACGTGATGAAAGCTAAGCCTTATGGCCACATGAATAAGTAATGATGAAATACATTGTGTTATGTGCCTTGTGATTGTAGGTCAACGTCCGAGAAGCGATTGACCATCTGCGGAACCACTGTGAGTAACGTTATCGTAAAGATACGTTCATATGAAATTATGTTCCAAATGTGATATATCAAGCTATGATTTCTGAAATGATATATGTTTCTGTGAACGAAGATCCATGTTTGGAATCTATTATGGCATCCATAGATAGTCCCAAGTCATGGGGGACGGCATGAAAATGCGGGTCCATGACATACAAGTTTACGAGATCTCGTTAGCCACTTCATTGTGGTGTTTGTTTAATCGGTGTCCGGGACCGGTTACTCTAGTCGGAAGACGTTATCTAATATGTGATTTGTTCTATGGGATATGCCATTATTATGTTCTGATATGAGATGACTATGATTATGCTATGATCTGTTTTGTACGTATAAAATGTTCGGAATTTCGTTCACTAACCCCTTTACCTTAATGTTATTCACTGGGCTTTAGCTCACTGTTTGTATATATATATTATAGGTGAGCATTCTGGAGTGCAAGCCCGAAGGTTTTGTGGGGGACTGTGTTTTTATTGTCAGCCAGCCTTTGTGCCTCACGTGGAGGTTCCCGAAGTGTCTTGGGTTCAAGGGTTGATTAATTCAGTTTATGCATGTGACTTTATTTTGATTATGTTGCCTGTACGGAAAATACTGTAATGTGTGTGGTATAATATAATGTATGGTTGACTATTTGGTTATGTAATTAAAAGTTTTAATTTATACTGTTTCATGTAAGTCAACACAGCTCATTGGACAATTATATTTTTGTATTTGCTTCCGCTAGTCCCTCATTTTATATCAATGTCATCAGAGGCCGTAGGTAATCTAAGGATTACTGGCCGGTTGCGGCGCTAAACCTATAGGGGCGGGTTTGGGTCGTGACAGAGTGGTATCAGAGCA
Source organism: Camellia japonica (assembly GCA_030407325.1). Taxonomy (NCBI): domain Eukaryota; kingdom Viridiplantae; phylum Streptophyta; class Magnoliopsida; order Ericales; family Theaceae; genus Camellia; species Camellia japonica. The sequence continues at coordinate 10,866,493 of JAPPVO010000013.1, forward strand.
CGAGTTATACCGCACACACGTGTCCATGTGAGCTATAGGATGTCCTAGAAATGAAATAGGGACATTGCATTTTCATGTGTAAGCGTATGAACATGTTTGAACTGAAAATGAAAAGGAATGAATCTATGAGTTAAATGGAATAACATGTCTTGATGACTTCAAATACCGAATATGAAATCTATGTGAATATGAACGTGCGAAGGCAAGGAATTATATGACTGTATCTAAACTGAAATAAAACACGTCAGATATGAAATGAAATGTGAAATCCACAAGAACTTTCCTTGTATTGATAAGCACCCTGTTTCTGTATAGATCAATGGAAGGAACAAGGAACGTAGGCGAATCTGAATCTTCTGACGCTAGAATTAGCCGGTTAGAGGAAATGGTTGAAGCCTTAACTGAAAATCTGAAACAACAGCAACAAGGGCAAACATGTGTACCTGAACCAACTAATTATGATATGATAGAACTGACACAGAAATACAATAAGATGAAACCACCTGAATTTCTGGGGGGTATTGAACCGTTAAAAGCAGAGGCTTGGGTTTTAGAAACTGAGAAAATTTTTGAGATATTTCTGTGTACTGAGGCACAGAAAGTTTTGTTGGCAACATTTACACTTAAAGAAGAAGCTAGGAGATGGTGGATGTTAGTCCGAAATGATAATGAGGAAGTGACCTGGGATAGGTTTAAAGAAATTTTCTTCGAAAAATATTTCCCCCAATGCATCCGAGATAGGAAAGTATCTGAATTTATACAACTGAAACAAGGCAAAATGACTGTGGCCGAGTATGAAACCAAATTTACTGAGTTAGCCCGATATGCACCCCATATGATAGACACTGATGACAAAAAGGCCAGGAAATTTGAAGGTGGGCTTGACTTAGAGGTGTATGACCGAGTCGGTATTTTAAAATTACCTAGGTACGTGGATGTTCTTAATAGGGCCTTAATGTCTGAAGCGAACATAGCAGCCTTGAAAATATCAAAATCAACACCACCAACTGAATCTGAAAGAGCAAAACAGAAGAAACAAAAGGTTGAAATGACAAGTAATTCGATGATCATTGTGAATGAGAAATCTGGGGTAATAACTGTGAACAAAGAAGGTCAGGGGAGTAATGTGAACAGAGATATACCTGTCTGTAAAGAATGTGGGAAACAACATTGGGGCATTTGTCGCCGTCTGTCAGGAGCTTGTTTTAGATGTGGTCAGAAAGGGCACTTGGCTAAATCTTGCCCGCGAACTCGTCCGAATAACAAATAAGCCTAAGGCTACACCCTAGTTCCAGAAAATGCTCAGAACACTGAAATGACTAACGCAGGTATTACTCTAACTATGTGTAATTGTTTTATGGGAATTTGTGTGTGAATCATATGCTTCTTAGTTGATATGATATAGATGGTGGACGTGTTAATTGGGTAGTTTGAATTGTTAGAATTATGAACCCATGATAATTGAACCTTGTGAACTGAACGAACCACTTGTGCCTCGGAAATTATTAGAACCTGGGAACAGTGGGAATTTGTCGGGTTAAACCTTTGTACCATACTGTGAAAAATTTAATATGAACTGTTAAGTGTGAACATTTGAACCATGCTAGAACTGTTAAATGTGGGAACGCAATATGATTGACTGTAACTGGGAAATCTGTGTGACCGTGACTAGAATTGAACCGCTATATATCGACTGACATCATCAAGTAATTAGACCCATGATCTCGTATTGTATATACGAATCAGTCATATAGAGAATTGCTGAAATAGAGAACCTATGTCAGTTGGGGAGAATGAACTTCTGCTTATGAATTTGCGAACGAATGCTTATATGACAATTGATCCTAGACTCGTATCAATACATATATGTGTGTCCTCGTCTGTGAGACTATTAGAACTGATGGGATCGAACTGTGGTTAATGAATATTCTGAGACCTACTGTTTGGTGTGAACTGTATGTGCAATACTGTGAACCTCTGCTAACAATTACCTATGCTTTAATGATTGTATGATCAATTTGAAACTTCTGTATAACGATCTACTGTTGTATACCTTATGCTTACATGAACTCAGTTGGGGAATTGTTATATCGAATGTGATGCCTACTTTTGATATGAACAACTATATACCTGTGCATCTACATGTGAACTTACTTGGGAAATGTAACACTGTATATGACCTGAACTCTTCAATATGAATTACTGTGATATATAACTCTGCTGTGATTTGAGAACCGAGGAACTTAGAACAACTATAAAACTACTGACTATACACCTAAGCGAATGGATAGGAACTATAGAATTGATATACCCCGTCGGGAGTGAGTAAGGGAAGAACCGTTACGTGATTTAATTTGATAGAACCGTGGTTCGATGAAACCTCTGTTTGACTGCTATAACTCCTGTTTGATGACTTACGCTTTGAACTGTTCCTTGATAAGACTGGGTAGAACTTCATCTGAAACGGTCGGGTAGAACTTTTATTAATTTGATCTGAGGAGACCCTTATTGAGAGCTACAGTATGATTTGATTACATTATGGGGGATTGTAAATTACTTATGACTGAATGACAGGACTGTATCGTTAAGGGAATTAACCGAATGAAAATTTGAATTGGTCCTGAACACTTAGGAAGAATGTGAACCGTCAGTAGCAGACTATGTGACTATGAAATCCGGTACCTTATGCTTGGGAGATTTGGGAATACTGTACATATATGATATGTGATTAATTACCTGGTATTACCATTTGACCATGAACCTGTTTGGCTAGAGAATGACTGCTTTGGTGTTACTACTTCAGAATTGATGGGATTTGTTGACAACAGGCTGGTTTGATTATGAACTTTGACTATCCGGGGTATATGTAATCGAATGACTATTTCTGTATCGACACATGGCATGATTGAATCTATGAAAACTGAGATTGGGAGGAAAAGTATATGAATGGTTACTTCGGAATTCCGTTTACTGATAACTTGCACGAAATTACCTTGTATTCCGGATAACTTCAGAATGACTTGGATTGACTGTGATGGAATACCGAATTGAGAACCAAATTGAACAAAGATCGAATGATTGACTCAGAAATGAATAAACCCAATTTCTGTAACTTAACGGGGGAAAATTACTTATGAAAATGAGATTAGTATAATCTATAGCCCCGATAAGTGCTTGATGTGTGTAGTGTGTGTAATAATGCAGTAAAGTTGTGTGCAACAATATTTATGTTCTATGTCATGAAAGAAGCTTTGCTTTCTGAAATGTTATATGTTGCATACTGCATGACTGTTCGATTCTCTGATAAGTTTTGGGGCACCCTTAGCTCTTATGGCCCTTGCTCGGGGGTAAGAATACCGTAGCCGATGGCCCTTGCCTGGGGGTGACAATACCATGGCTGTGTATGTGGTCTTCGGACCTACCTGTTGTGGTCTTTAGACCTACCTGATCTGATAGCTAATGGGTGTACCACGTTTGACCTTGTGCGAAATCCGAACATTTATACGTATATGAATCAGTATCTGTTCTGTTATGCTTATGCGTTCTGTTCTGCTCTGTTAGTGCTGATGAATGCACCATGTATGCTTGAGCAAGAAATGTGACATCCATGTATGATCTGGACAAGAATATGAAAATGAGCATGTATCTGAATCTGTTCTAGAATGAAATCTGAATGTGTATAAGACCCTGTGTTAATGCGAACTCTAACTCCTGTATATGATTATGATTCTGTCTTGAGTTATGAGCCTATTTGTGAACAAGGTTATGTTTCTGTCTTGCAAAGAGTTGGAGTTGTTTGCTTTCTAATATAAGATAACTCGAGTTTGGGGACCAAACTCTTTTAAGGGGGGAAGACTGTAATAACCCCGACCCGTAATTAGCTATTAACCGGTAATTAAGGATGTTAATTAAGTGAATAAGATTAAATACGGGATTAATATGTAATCTGCATCATAATTGGTCGTCTATTTGTTGAACGTTAAATAATCGGTTCATGCTTAATGGTTTAAATTGTAAAATTGAAAGCCTTATCGGCATCCAAACCCGGAATTGATTATACCAATGTGTTAATTAGAATTTTTAGAACTTTATGGCGTATTTAATCAAAATGTGATTTCGTATGAGTAAATTAGATTAAATGAAGCTAAATTACAAGAGTTGGCTTTAATTACCGAATTGCCACTAGTGGATTAAGTCCAGAACCTTTTATTTGTTTCATTCTCCATATCACTCCTCATTTGTGTTGAGTGCCAAAATCTGAGGAAACATTTTAGAGAGAGGGAGAGCAATTCTAGAGAGAGAGGGAGAAATTGAAGAAGAAATTCAAGGATTTGCATGCACTCTTCTAGATTAAGCAAGGTTTTAGCAAGAACAAGACTTAAGGTAGAATTTTCATCCTTTCATTCATGTATTTCAGTGTTATCTTGCATGATTCATGGAGGTTATAAGCTTAGATGTGTACATTGAGCTTAAAATGTTGAAGTGAGAGTCAATCCATGCATGTATGCATAAATTTCCATGTTTTGAGTTTGAAATCTAAGATTTCTTTCATGCATGTGTTAGTTTCACTCACATTTTGGTCATTCATCTTGTTTCCCCTCAAAATATCAAGTTTGATCATGTTTTGGAAGGTTTGAAGTTGAATTGGATGAAGTTCTTGCATGTTGATTTCATGGGTCAAATTGGGATTTTAAGTTGGGTTTTGAAGAAATGTCAAGTTTTTGGGCCATGATTTCTTGCTTTAATTCTTAAAACATGTTATTTTATAAGTCTTCATATGTTTCCTTCATTTTGGGCCCAGAAAAATGAGTTTTGTAAGGTTGAATATCGATTTTGAACTTGGAGTTGCAATCTGGAAATTCCAGAAAATTCATCTCCGCTCGAGCGAAGGGTTTCTCGCTCGAGCGGCCAATCTGAGATCGCGAGATCCGCTCGAGCGACCAAAAGTCCGCTCGAGCGGGAATTTCAAGCTCCCAGAAGTTTTGCATTATTTACAGATCGCTCGAGCGAAGGCATGTGCGCTCGAGCGACCCCTCACATTTTTGCATATCCGCTCGAGCGGGGAAGTCTACGCTCGAGCGGAGTTTCATTTCTGCATGTCCGCTCGAGCGAGGAAAGCTTCGCTCGAGCGAGGACCTAAAATTCTGAAATTTTGCCTAAGTGTTCCAAGGCATGTTTGACAACCTCATTGCATCTTAGGCATTCCCAAGCCTTAATTAAGCTATAGTAATGAGGTTATGGGCTAGAAGCGCACACTAAGATAATGAATGGCAAGTATGTATGTGACTTGAGCATTGTAATAAGAATGAATCACATTAAGAGAATGCAAGGGTGTGTGTGTGTTCTAAGCCATGTAACAAGAATGAACATGAACCAACGTGATGAAAGCTAAGCCTTATGGCCACATGAATAAGTAATGATGAAATACATTGTGTTATGTGCCTTGTGATTGTAGGTCAACGTCCGAGAAGCGATTGACCATCTGCGGAACCACTGTGAGTAACGTTATCGTAAAGATACGTTCATATGAAATTATGTTCCAAATGTGATATATCAAGCTATGATTCTGAAATGATATATGTTTCTGTGAACGAAGATCCATGTTTGGAATCTATTATGGCATCCATAGATAGTCCCAAGTCATGGGGGACGGCATGAAAATGCGGGTCCATGACATACAAGTTTACGAGATCTCGTTAGCCACTTCATTGTGGTGTTTGTTTAATCGGTGTCCGGGACCGGTTACTCTAGTCGGAAGACGTTATCTAATATGTGATTTGTTCTATGGGATATGCCATTATTATGTTCTGATATGAGATGACTATGATTATGCTATGATCTGTTTGTACGTATAAAATGTTCGGAATTTCGTTCACTAACCCCTTTACCTTAATGTTATTCACTGGGCTTTAGCTCACTGTTTGTATATATATATTATAGGTGAGCATTCTGGAGTGCAAGCCCGAAGGTTTTGTGGGGGACTGTGTTTTATTGTCAGCCAGCCTTTGTGCCTCACGTGGAGGTTCCCGAAGTGTCTTGGGTTCAAGGGTTGATTAATTCAGTTTATGCATGTGACTTTATTTTGATTATGTTGCCTGTACGGAAAATACTGTAATGTGTGTGGTATAATATAATGTATGGTTGACTATTTGGTTATGTAATTAAAAGTTTTAATTTATACTGTTTCATGTAAGTCAACACAGCTCATTGGACAATTATATTTTTGTATTTGCTTCCGCTAGTCCCTCATTTTATATCAATGTCATCAGAGGCCGTAGGTAATCTAAGGATTACTGGCCGGTTGCGGCGCTAAACCTATAGGGGCGGGTTTGGGTCGTGACCGGTAGGCTGCCCTTTCCGAGGCCGCTTTCGCCTTCTCTTCGTTCAGCTCTTTCTGTAGGGCCTCCTTCTCAGCCGCAGCCTTGGCCCTCTCAGCCTCCAGCTCCCTCTTCCAGACCTCCCCCTCAGCAATCAACTTCCTCTTCTTCTCCTCCACCTCCTTCCTTAGGCTCTCCCTCTCCGCCCTCGCCTTCTCCATTTTTGCTCCCAACTCCCTCCTAAACCTCCCTCTCTCCTCCTCTGCCTTGGCAAGCTCATCCTCCAACTCCTTTTGCAGAAGCCTCCACATTAGCATCTGCCTCATCTTTCTGCTTCACCAGCTCTTCGTTGCTGTTCATGGCCTCTTCATGCCGATCATTGGCAATGGCACAGGCCTTTTGAGACTCCTCCAATTTTTTCTGCTCACCAGTCAACTGGAATTCGAGCGACACAAACCCTGCGGCGCGTATCCTCCAAATCCAACTTGACTGATGACAGCTCGGCATGGGCAGTCTTCCATGCAGCACTCTCCTTCTTCAATTTGGTCAGATCTGCCTTGGCCTCTTCAACTTTGATTTGGCCGCCGCAGCTTTCCTCAGCAGGGCCCCTGCCAGGGTGGTTACCTCCATTTGGGCGGAGCATAACCCCCTAAACAGGTCGGCCTCATTAAATCCAGAGGCCGCGCGCAGACCTGACTCCTCCACCATCTTCACCAAGCGGTCTGCCCCCGCCCTAGCTGGGCCCCCATCTCCCTCCAGCCTCCCAGCCACAGCACGCGCATGGTAGATAGTGGCGCCCAGGCTAACTCCTCTTTCCTGAGGCACAGGACCCCTTGGGTCTGCTCCTTCCCACTCGGCTCTGCACAACCAACCCAGCTTCCACTTGCACCGCTGGGGCCTTCTCCAACCTCCCACTTGGCTCACCTCCAGCCAACCCAGCTCCCCCTTGTTCTGCTGGAGTCTTCTCCACAACGTCCACTGTTGGACTGGCTATCTCCACTTCTGGGGTGTCTTTTGTCACAAGGACCTCTGCCCCAACTAAGACGCCCACCCCTTTTGGGATCTGCTCCACCTCTTCCCCCTCTACCTGCTTGGCCAGACCAGCCTCTTCCATCCTCACCTCCTTTCTTCTTTTTTGGGCTGGCTCTTCTTCCCTCCGCCTCAACCTCTTCTTTTTCTTCCCCACGCCCAACGCCTCCATCTCCTTCAACGACCTCTCCTTCAGAGGGTCTTTTGGAGCAATCGTGGGACGAACTCGACCAAATCCTTCTCTCCCAAGGCTTTGGGACGAGGTCGGATCCTCTCCCTCGCCACTGGCCGAGCCGGTCGGTCGACTTGGGACTCCTTGAATTCTGGGCTTTTCACCAGGATGGCCTGATCCTCTGCCTCCTGCACCCTCCTTCTCGCCTCCAGCTCTGATCGGTCGAGGTCTCCACCGCACGGTTGTGGACCCAACCCAGCTTCAAACAACGCCGATGGCTGAACCAGCTCGTCCCACTTGACTTTTTCCTTCTCTTCCCACTCTTTCACCTTCTTTACCCTCTCCTCCGCCGCCCCCACCAACTTTAGCTCCACATACTTGGTTGGCACCTTCCACACGGTGCGCACACCGGCCCCTCCAGAGGTGGACACATAGAACCACCGCGGCCTCCAACCTTTGATTGACGTTGGTAAACCAGCCACCAAACCCTTCCCTGCCAACGCCTGAAGGGTGATCCAGGTCTCTTGCTGCCCTGAAGCTTTGTAGCAGCCAAAGAACTCCTCCACCGTCATGGCTACCCCTCCGTTCGCCTTCGGCCAAGCACTTGCGCAAGCCAACAGGATTTTCCACGCATTGGGCATCAGTTGCCCTGGTGCTACCTCCAGGTGGTTGAGCACATCTACCACGATTTGCGGCAGAGGCAACCTCAGCCCACCTTTTAGAGCTTCATCGTAGAGGGAAAACATTCCTTCCCTGGCGTCGGACGGTCTCTCCGTCGATTTTGGCACCAGCAATTCCACCTCCACCGGAATCTGGTACTTCTCGCGGATAGCCCCCAACTCCGCCGCTGTAATGATGGATCTGTCAGCCCTCGAATGCCAGTGGTCTGGTTCCACCTGGCTGATTGGCTGCGCCATTGTTATCACGGTGGAAACATGGGATCGCGCCACCGATTCCTCCACCCTGCTGGACCTGTACTAAACCGCTAGTTCCTCAGCATCATCTTCCCCCAGTGGATCTACCCTGACAATTGCAGTCTCTTCCTGGGCCATTTCTAAGCTGTGTTCGCGAATAGCTTCTGATGCAGGTGCTAAAAAATCGAAGAAATGTTTCAACGGGGTATCGTGGGCAACAAAGGAATTGATGCTTCGAATGTTTTGAGTTTTTGTAAACAGGTAAGTAAATCGAATAATACCAAACGCCCACGGTTTACCCGTATTCCACGGATCCAAATTAATGTTCGCCAGTTTGAAAACTTTTCAAATCATCCCCAAAACTGTATCATCAATACCCGTAATAATGCCCTGACGTTTCACTCCTGATCTAACGCTTGACCTTTCCCCTCCCACGACATTCTGCCACGTGTATGGTCCTGATGCACTGACTCCTTGTCTTTTCCACTTCAAATCATCACGTGACACGCCGCCTCTTGAGCCCCGTGCCCTTCCACCCCTCCCGCTCGGCCACCTTCACGGTCGGTCGGCCCTTGCGGTCGGCCCCTCCCGCTCGGCCACCTTCACGGTCGGTCTGCCCTTGCGGTCGGCCCCTCCCGCTCGGTCCCCTTCACGGTCGGTCTTCCCTTGCGGTCGCCCCTCCCGCTCGGACAGCCTTGCGATCGGCCCCTCCCGCTCGGACAGCCTCACGGTCGGCCCCTCCCGCTCGGTCACCCTCGTGGTCGGCCTCGTCCGCTCGTCCTCCCTCACGCTCGGCCTCTCCCGCTCGGTCACTTTCACGGTCGGTCTCCCCCTGCCGGTCGGATTCATCTTCCTTATTATTATTCCCTTCATTGGACTGAAGCTGCACTCGGGAATGGGGGACTACTGACATGGATAGGCCCACAAAGGCCACAGCCCACCATGAGTAAACCCAAGCCCACCATTTAAACCCCATTGCATAGCCCGGTTAGTAAAACCCAGCATCACTAGCAGCCAACTGGGCAGGAAAGGGCAATGATATTCGGACACATGGCAGGCGCAGGACAGGTCACGTCAGTAGACAAAGATCTGCAAAGTTATTGCCACAGCACATCACCATTAATGCAACTCATCACAGCATTTATTGCGACAACACCTCTCAGCTGGAATGGCACCCCCCTCACCCTGAAGAAGACGAATGACGGCACAAGCTTTCGGCGGAGAACGAAATGATGACAAAAGGATATAAGCAAAGTTGGAAGACAAGGAGAAGGTTAAGCTTTTCTAACTCCCATCTCTCTCACTCTATCTATCTCTATCGTCCAGACACTAACTTGTTCGTCGGAGGGTTCACTGGGGGACTACCCCGTTCCCCATCGAACTTGCTTGCAGGTTACTCCGGCGAGACTTCGACATCCCGACCCAGATTCAGGGAGCTTGGACCAGTCCGACCCATCCACTTAGACGAACTGCATTATCAGGTTTAAAGTAGTATTACCAATTGCCCCATCGGTTAATATTAGTTAGAAAAAAAATTCATTGAAAAAAAAAATTAATTGGGAAAAAAATTTTGTTAGTAAAATTTTTAAGTTTCTGTTTAAAAACCAACATAAACTCATTTTTTGAATTTACGTTTTTTCTTCAAATTTACAAACTGAGACAACAATTTATAAACCAAAAAAATTATCAAACAAGTTTTTATGACAGTTTTTAAAATTTTTGTAAATATAAATTGAAAACTGAAAACGAAATGGTTACCAAACAAGTTTTAGATGGTAAAAATATCGTAAAATTAACAAATAATTAAATAAGTTACTAACGTAAGAAATGACTTATCAAAATATTCTTAGGCTCTGTATGGTTTGATTTTTAGAATTTTTTTTAAAAAAATTAAAAATTAATTTGGTTAAGAAATAAAAAAATAAAAAATAATTATCATTTTTATATAATTTTTTATCTTTTGAGTGGTTAGAAATAATTTTTTACAAATTAAATTAAAACAGCCATACGCATGTATATAACCTATCCAAAAGTTAAAATGATAATTATTTTTTACCCTTAAATAATAATTATTAATTATTTTTTATTTTTTATTTCTTAACCAAATTAATTTTTAATTTTTAAAAAAAATCTAAAAATCAAACGATACATAACGTAAGAATCTTTTAATAAGTCATTTCTTACGTTACAAAAATTTTAAAAACTGTCATAAAAATTTGTTTGATAATTTTTTTAGTTTATAAATTGTTGTCTCAGTTTGTAAATTTGAGAAAAAAACATAAATTCAAAAAATGAGTTTACGTTGGTTTTTAAACAAAAATTTAAACATTTCACTAACAAAATTTTTTTCAAATAATTTTTTTTTCAAATAATTTTTTTTTCAATGAATTTTTTTTCCAACTAATACTAATCGAGGGGCCAATTGGTAATGCTACTTTAAACCTTAGGGAGAGGATTGTAATTTCTAAAATGTGAGGAGTGTCAATATAATTTACCCAGTAAGGGTAAAATTATTATTTTAAAAAATTAAATTGCTAAGAAAAAATCTTTAATAAAACTTTAACTATGGACAAGAAGATGTAATTTCTAAAAGGTGAGAAAAAAATTATAATAAACATAAATTTTAGTAGGTGTAAGGCCAAGTTTGGCATGTCCAGGAAAAGTCAAAAAGTCAAAAAGTTACTCAAAAAATTAAAAAGTTAACACTATTCACCAAAAGTCAACAATTACAGCTGTACAACTCCCAATCCCAATTTTCTCCTACAAACCAATTTTTACAATTTTTTATTACACATTTTTCCATAAAAAGTCAAAAGTTAACCCAACATCTATATTTTCTTCCTCAATTTTTTAGTTTAAAAGACAAAAAGTGCACTTATTTAGGACACCCCAAACAATCCCTAAGTGTAATTTACCCTTTTTTTTTTTTTTTTTCGAGATGGGGGCATTGATTGTAATATAAGGAGGGAATACCTATAGTTATATGGGGTACTTACCAATTAGTCCTATTCACTAGACTTATTTACTTACAGGTCCTAACTAATAAATTTAACACTATAAAAATAAGAGAGTGATAAATTTATCACTAAAAAATTATTCATAAAAAAGAGACTGATAATTTATCACTATAAAATTATTCATAAAAAAAAACTGATAAAATTTGTCTTTATCACTTAATAAATTATATCAAATAGGACTTAATGGGTAATAAGTCTCAAAGTAGGACCTATTGGTAATAAGTCTCCCAAGTAGGACCTATTGGTAGTTTACCCTAGTATATATCGGTCTCATTTGGAAAGTGATTATTTTAGAAGTTTTTTTAACTATTTTAGTAAGCTATTTTAGTTTTTGTATTTAGGAAGATGAGATGAATTTTTATTTAAGTTGTTGTATTAAAAAATATGTTAAAATAATATTTGAAGTTAAAATGATAAATTTGCCCCTAAGATTATAATTTTTAAATTGATACAAGGGGGCGAAATTGTAATTTTTCAATTGATTTAACAATCTGTCAACTGACAGTGTAGGGGCTGCAGCCTACTGTTTTTTTTTTTTTGAAAAACTTTGAACAGTTTTGCTTTTGGGCTTATTTTTCATTTTAGGCTATAATAGCCTCAACCCACTATTCCCAAACAGCGCTATATACACAACGCTTGGGAAGTGTATAAACTAGAATCTTTGAGCCCTAATTTTGTATCTGTGTTTCTTCGAACATGGCCAAGAACAAACAATCCGCAGCAGAAGCAGAAGCGCGAGGCCGGTCGTCATCTCAAGATGAAGGTGAAGAAGAATCAGAATCAGCATCTGAATCAGAATGTGAAGAAAAAGTAGAAAACGAAGAGCAAGATGAAGATCAAGATGAAGGTGAAGAAGGATCATCATCTGAATCAGAATCAGAATGTGAAGAAAAAAAAGTAGAAAAGGAAGAGCAAGATGAAGATCAAGATGAAGGTGAAGAAGGATCAGCATCTGAATCTGAATCAGAAGGTGAAGAAAAAGAAGATGAGAATACGATTCCTGCTCCTCTACCCAAAAAACCCTCATCGGGTTCAGCAGCACAACATCCCCAATCATCTTCTTCTTCTTCTTCGGAATCTGATTCTTCCCCCGTCAATCATTGCGGAGTGGATCCGAATATGAAGATGATGCAATCCAGTGCTGCTGCTTCTGCTTCTGCTAAGAATAAGAAGCCCATATGTAACCTCACTCTGAAACGCCCTGTTGTTGAGAGCCAGAGCCAGAGCCAGAATCCAAAATCGAAGAGGGCCAAGGCAGTGAAAGGGAAAGTGAATGTGAATGCGGATGGGGTAGAGGACAGGTTGAACAAGACTAGTGCTTCGAAGAAGGTGTTTTTTCAGAGGCTGTGGAGTGCTGAAGATGAGATTGTGATTCTGCAGGGTATTATTAAGTACACTGCCACCACAGGTTTGGACCCCTCTGCCAACATAAATGCTTTTTACCTTTCCATCAAGAATTTTATTCATGTTCATGTTACCAAAACACAATTGTGTGACAAAGTCCGCAAGTTGAAGAAAAAGTACATGATCAATGCCACCAAAGCTAAATTGCCCTCTAACTCCCATGACCAACAACTCTATAATTTGTCCCAAAAGATTTGGGGTTTTCAAACTAATGCTGTGGAACTTGATACCACTAACAATAACAAGGACGTGGTTCATGGGAAACCAACTCTAAAAGAGGACGTTTCTAACAAGATGGCAGAAATTGAAAGAGAATTGAAAAAGCTCCAAATCAGCCAACTTGAACTCTTGAGGAGCACACAATTGATCTGCGAGCAAACAAAGCGAGTTCTGGAATCACTTCAGTAAGCTAACTTATGGTTTTTGGATTGATCTTGACTGATACAGAAGAAGAAGAAGAAGAAGAAGAAGAAGAAGAAGAAGAAGAAGAAGAAGAACAAGACAACTTTTTTGTGTTTGGGTAGGAAGGCGTTTTGTTAGTACTTAACTGGTTATGGATGTACAGTATTTTTGTGTAATTAAAGACATTATGGTGGTCTTACTAGGTATATTATGACTTTTGGTTGGTTAATGATTGATGCACAAATTGAGGATGTTTTTGGTTAGGGTTTGGTAAATCAACTAATTATGAATATTTGGTATTTACGTTTCGTATATAACAATATGCTCATTTCATTTTTGAGTGTGTATGTGATTTTTCTATCTCAAATCTTCTTGTCTCCATGTTCAAAAACATTCATAGTTTGATTATATCTTGAGATTCCTATATTACAAAATTTTCACACGATCTAATAATTGTACGTTCTTTGAGACAAGCCTCCTAGTAACAATTTAGCTTGTTTTGCTATAGCCATTAATGCATGTTAATCAAAATGACAAATCACATTAACACTCCATGCTTTGTATCTCATGTCAATTTTGGTCTATAGTTGTAAGTGTAACAAATTTGTTGTTTAATTTTTTGCATATTTGTATTTAATTACTTCAATCGATAATGGCCACTAGACATTCTAAGGCTAAGTTTGGGAAGACTAAATAAGTGTATTTTTTGACTTTTCTTGTATTATGTATAGAAAAAGTAGAGAGGAGATGTTGATTGATGTGACCCAAAAAAGATAAAAAGATGAAATAAGTGCACTTTTTTAGTTTAGCCAAACTTGGCTTAATATAAAATTGACTTGTTTGGCCATTTCACACAAGGCATAGGGGGAAATAATTTTTTTCACCATCACCAAAAAAATCCTTTCTACACCCATTATCCATAGCACAAGAGTGTTTTTTTCATAAGGCATAAGGGCGTAATTGCATAAAGCGGATGTAGATAGAAATATTTTGGGTGTATTTGGAAGGTTTTTCAACCTCAGCATTATTCTCTCTTCTTTGCTCAGTTTATCTTCTTGCTCCTCTTTGCATCTTTCTCTAACAAACTCAGGACCTCCATGGCCATTGCCACTTTAACTCACCACCACCATCACCCCAATATTCATCTGCCTACTTCCCTCTCTTCTTGATGTAGTTCAAATTGTAGTTTAGTTAGTTAGTGTACAACTATGCTTGTTTATTTTGTATATCCCCATGCCTATATATAGGTGTTTAGACTTCTAATAGTTTTTTTGCAAGATCAATGATAATGCTTACCAAGTCTAGTTGCCTTCCCATTGACTATCTCTAATATTTTCAATGTGCAAAACCTTGTACCTTAATTTGTGAGTGATTCCTGAGGACAAGTTCTTTTAAGAGAGGAAGTGCGGAAGTAGTTCAAATGGAGTTGAACTAGTGTATATCTGAGCTTGTTTAGTGTGGTATATCCCATGCCAATAAATAGACGTTTAGATTTCTAATAATATATATATTTTTTTTACCCAAGATTTGGGATTCTATCTAATACATTGAAATTCTAGATTTGATAGATCACTTTCTCTTTCTCTTGTCTATTTCATTCCCTCACTAACCAATCCCAAATTTTTCCATGTTCTTGCAATGAAGAACACTAGATCAGAGGGGCCTTTGTCACTATGCATTCCTAATTTTTCACACAATACCACTCTCCTCCGCAGCCGTGAACGCTTGGAATGAGGACAGGGTACTAGTTGTTTATATCTTGCCAAAACTCCATTGATTTAAAACAGTGAAAAAACAAGTGGTATATAGCTAGTAGTCCTCATGTCACTACTAGAAAAGAGGGCTTTAGACGCGGAACTTTTTGCAACGGTTTAAAAATCATTGCAAAAAGCAAGTTTTTGCCACGGCAAATGAAACCGTTGTGAAACTTTTTGCGACAGATTGATTTCCATCGCAAAAGCTATACATTTGAAACGGATAAAATAATTCGTTGCTAATAGTATTTGTTGAGATAGAAAGTGGTTGTCGCTAATAAATTAGCAAAAAGGCATTATCATTAGTGACGGAAACAAATTACCTGTCGCAAAAAGGTCCATCAATTGTGACAGATACTAAACTGTGGGAAAAAAAAAAATAGTTAAAACGACCTAGTTTTATGTTGCACATCTGTCTGTCCATCACAAATAATACAAGCCCTAACTCCCTACATTTCATTCTTACGCTATTTCTCTTCCTCCCATTAGAGTCGCCTCACTCCGCCGTCCTCCCACCGGTGTTGCCCAATCTGCCATCCTTCGACGCTGTCATCTTCCCACCGACGGTCATTCGAGGAGAAAGTGCAGCAAATCTCTCTCTCTCTCTCTCTCTCTCTCTATAATAACGTACAAAGCTATGTTCCCAATCTCTGATATTGTACATTTTCGATGTCATCGAAGATGCTTTCAAGATCACACTGATTATCTGCACGTGAGGTGAGTTCTCGTTGATTCATTTAAATTTGTTCAATTTTTATCATTTTGATTGTTGTTAAGAGTGTAATTCCAATTTATATTTTGGTCGATTGACTCTTATTTTATAGTAATCTATAAATCTGGAGTGCTCTTGTTCTGTTTCTTTAGGTTTTGTAAATTGATTTTGTGTGGATGCTTTTTCAAGTGTTTGGTATAGAACACAAAAGTTTCTAGGGTTTTGATTTTGGTTTTTTTAATTTTGTGTAATTTTAAGTTTTGAAAACTGTTAATTTGATGAAGTTAGGGTTGGGAGGAAGTTAATAGGGAAGGTGCATTGATACTTACATACCTATGGCTTTAGTTTTGGAGTTTGAATAAGACTTTTTGACTGGAAAAATAAAGCCTAAGCAAGTGCATGTGGGTGATCCACTGACCACTTTGATATGGTTGTAACTTGCAATAGAGAATCACGATAAAGGATCATTGGCTGATCGTGACAAAGGCAAAACGCAGCAGAGGTTTTTCCTATGCTCCAAATTTTTCTCAAGTGACTTACAATGCAAAATCTTTTTATGCTTCTCCTTAACTTCCATGCAGTGGAGAAAAACTTCTGCTGTAAAACACAGCCAATAAACCAGCAGCTATCCAAATCAAGGGAATGACCTGCACTATTTGGGAATATGAAGGATGCTAAGCTGAGTAAATGGACATTGGAAGCTTAGGAAATGGGCTTGGGTCAGGGAACCATGTCTGTTGTTGGGTTATAGGATGCTACAAGCTTTCTTGCACAATACTTTATATTTTCATTTTGAAAATTTTCTTCTCTTATTGGGACATTTAGATTATCATTCCTTCCTTTCTTCCATACCCTGTCTTATAAGTAATACTAATACTACATAACAATAATTTCAATTTGAATGTGTACTTTTAAGTGGAACAAGACTCACTCACTCACTGCTCAACTGCCTTTGTTTACTAAAATTAGTTTTTGTTTCTGCAATGAATTACTGATTGAGCAGAAGAAGAAAACTCAAAATGCGGAATATGACATCATTATCCCAGTTGATAGCATGGGTTTTGGTGAGTTACCCTGCATCTGAAGAATTCTCTTAGTTGGATTTAAATATTTCTTTGTGAAGCCATTCCAAAACAAAATTTGGGTAGTTATAGTAATATCCAGAGTATCTCCACCTCTTATTTTTTTTTAATTCATTCCAGACAAACATTGGGTGGTTATATGTGTATACACTAACTATACTATAACTTTCATTAAAAGCAAATCAAAAAACTAACCAGTCAGGCTTGTGCTTGGTTTGAATAGTGTACATGAAAATATTTTTTGAGAAAAAAAAAATATAAATTACTTTTCTTTTCTTTTCTATTTTGTTGTTAATTGTTCAATTTATAAGAAAATTTATATGCAAAAATTATTTAAATCTTCCCTAGATATATTATTACTTGTATTTTTTACAGAAAGAATTCGAGAAAAGTTTCTTTCAAAGAAATTGTTATGGTGAGACCCACATTTTTTGGGGGATGCAAAGAAGAAAAAAAATTTGAATTTTCTCTTTCCTTACCTTTCTCTTCAATTGAGTGAAGCATTACCAAATTTCATCAACAACATGAGCACTAGGCAAGCAAAGTTCTCCTGAACCAGGTGCTTTGGCTTATGCTCCCATTTAGGTATTATTCTCCTGAACAGGTGCTAGTGGCAGAAATGAGGTCAAGAGACATGTGCATATATTTAGTTCTTATAAGAAGGTAAAGCTCTTACGTATCAAGGTAGGCTGATGTACACCATAACTCATGACAATGCTAAATTCGGTAGGTTTATGATTTGTTTGACTAGAGTGTTTACATATATTTCAATGTAAGGTATTTTATTTGAGTTTTTTTATTTTCTGAAATATTTAGTTCATATAAAGTTCTTGTAAGTGAATAAACATGTATCAATGTAGGCTGATGGACACCATAAATTGAGTATTTACATATATTTCAAATGTGTCATATGTGCTTTTAATTTTATGAAAGTCAAGCATTCATGCTACATTCGTTCTAGGTGCTTTAACTTTCTAACAATTTAATCTCATTATGCGAGTGTATAATCTAGGTGTCTATATTTATATGCATGTAGGTTAGTGTCATTGCCTTTTTAATTTTGGGCAGTGATATGACCCTTCATAGTTCATGGGGATGCTTTGAACTTATAGATTCTTTAGCCAAAGCTTATTTGTGGTTCTCATTTTTCTCTTCCTTTTTGATTTCAGTAATTTGTGTTTGTCATGTGGTCTGGTTTTTGCAACTAACTTCTGCAGCTTGTTGGGTCATGAGCTGCTATCTGTTACATGGCCATTTGGGTTGGATACACAGACGTGCACTTAATCTTTGGTGTTTCTATGACTTTAGAGCATGTGTGGCTTAGCAGGGAGAGCTGAATAATCAATTGAAGCAGTAGCTCTAGAAGATCTAGGTATGTTATTCCAGTCTGTATCTCTCTACCAATGATAGGAATTGCCACTTCTTTTGTAACTGACTTTAGATACTCAGTATGATAGTTTTATCTGTTTCTCATTCTTTAGATGTTCTAGCCAATTCTTATTCAAGCTTTGAAACCTGATGTTGTTGATGAATATTTTTTTAGATTGTGAATGCTTCATTCATTTGCTTGCCTAGTGCTCATGTTATAGGGCTGTGAACAAGCAAAGTTCTTATGGTCATTTGCTTTGTTGTCATCCATGAACTTGTTCAAGTGCTCATTAATGACATCATTCTTTGTTCTGTGGGAGAAACAAAATTCCAAGAACGAAATTGATTAGCTTGAGTCTTGTTATGGTCATCAGTCTTGTTTTTACAAGCTTCAGTTCGCCATGAGCATTCACTAGCATCCTAATAAACCAGGTATCCCATGGCTTAAACACACTAACCAACAATTAGCTGCATGCATGGAAGCTGCCTATAATTATAATATATCTTTGCATTATTAGCCAAGCAAGTTGACTCAAATCTTGTTGACCTTTGATCCATTTTGCTTTGTTGTCACTTCTTTTAGGTCTCCAATTCTAGGTGGCTTTTTGAATGCAAATATAATTTATTAGAAGACCTTTACAAGTGCTTGCCTACTACTAGATGTTTGTGACTTTGTGTAGCTGTGTATATATATACACATAAATTTTCCTATGTGAATGATCTCATGTGCTCTTTCTTCATGTTGATTCCTTTTCATTTTTGATTTAAATGCAGTGCCTCTGTTCAGCTTCTTGCTTAATCTTGATGTTTTAGAGATTGTTTACGCTAATCATAGTATATTTGTTTTATTTTTATTTCTTTTCAGAGAGGAGGTAATAATTGTAACACAACACTCAGAAAATGGCAAACATAGCTGGATCTTATGTCAAAGTTACAAGTAACTACTGAATTGAAATCTCATCCCCACTGTGATTCATTCCTTGCTGTATGATTCATTCCTTCATACATAGCACCATGTTCTGAGATTAATGAACCACCTTTTCATCTTCTAAAGTTCATGACCCTTTCCCATTGTCAAGCATAAGGTTTTTATTTTTAGCTGCTCAGTTACTTTAATTGGTATTGATTTTTAATAACCTTAGTGTTCGTTCTATTTGTTATTTATTTAATGGAAATGGTTAAGTTTTATCATCAACTTAAGCACTAACTAGGGACAAAATCATCTGTTATTGCCAGCTGAAGCAATGAAATTTTAGTATATTGAAGTTGAGGCTTTTGTATTATTTTGGGATTGGCCAACCACTAGGTTAGTGTTGTTTCATCCTTAACTGAACCCTACTTCATTTTTATATGAACTACCCTTTCTCTATTTTTCACATTATGGAGTTTGAATTATTTCGTTGGCCCCAACCCCAAGGGCTGTTCTCTAGAGAGACTCTAAATCGTGTTACATCTTGATTAAGAGAGCAATGTGATTCTGTGATATTCTTTTTCCTGGAAAATGCTAGACATGTCAACAAAACACTAAGTATCCCTCTTTTGTAAAGTGTATTGCTCAGCTGTCTCTCTCTCCATTTTAATCTGTTCTTCTTTTTTCCCGAACTAGTTGACTCACTAAAATGGTCAAACGGCGTCGGATGTCAACGAAACTTGTCACACACGACTAACTAGGCACAAATGACTTGTAGGAGAAGATGGAACTCGAAACCATTTCTCGGTTTTAAATCTAGAGCCTAATTTTCATTTATGAAAACTTGTTCTTTACAAACTCTTTTTCCGAACTTGTTGACCAAACTAAAAGCTCAACCGTCGGATAACGAAACCTTGAACAACACGACTAACTAGGCACAAATGATTTGTAGAAAAAGACGGGGACTCGAAACCGCTTTTCGGTTTTGAATTTGGAGCCTAATTTCCATTTGTAAAAACTTGTCCTTTACAAATTCTTTTTCGAACGGGTTGATACACTAAAATGCTCAAACGGCGTCGGATGTCAACGAAACTTGACACACACGACTAACTAGGCACAAATGACTTGTAGGAGAAGACCGAACTCGAAACCGATTCCCGGTTTTGAATCTAGAGCCTAATTTTCATTTATGAAAACTTGTTCTTTAAAAACTCTTTTCCGAACCGGTTGACACTAAAATGCTTAAATGGCATCGGATGTCAATGAAACTTGACACACACGACTAAGTAGGCACAAATGATTTGTAGAAAAAGACGGGACTTGAAACCGCTTTCCGGTTTTGAATTTGGAGTCTAATTTCCGTTTGTGAAAACTTGTCCTTTACAAACTCTTTTTCGAACGGGTTGACACACTAAAATGCTCAAACAGCGTCGAATGTCAATGAAACTTGACATACACGACTAATTAGGCACAAATAACTTGTAGGAGAAGACAGAACTCTAAATTGATTCCCGGTTTTGAATCTAGAGCCTAATTTCCGTTTATGAAAACTTGTTCTTTAGAAACTCTTTTTCGAACTGCTTGACACACTAGAATGCTCAAACGGCATTAGATGTCAACGAAACTTGACACACACAGCTAATTAGGCATAAATGACTCGTCAAAAAAGACGGGACTCGAAACTGCTTTCTTGTTTTGAATTTGGAGCCTAAATTCCATTTGTGAAAACTTATCATTTACAAACTCTTTTTCAAACGGGTTGATACACTAAAATGTTCAAACAGCATCGAATGTCAATGAAACTTGACACACACGACTAACTAGGCACAAATGACTTATAAGAGAAGACGGAACTTGAAACTGATTCCCGTTTTTGAACCTAGTGCCTAATTTCCGTTTATGAAAACTTGTTATTTACAAACTTTTTTTCCAAACCGGTTGACTTACTAAAATGCTCAAAATGGCGTCGGATGTCAACGAAACTTGACACATACGACTAACTAGACACAAATGACTTGTAGAAAAAGACGGGACTCAAAACCGTTTCTCGGTTTTAAATCTGGAGCCTAATTTCCGTTTGTGAAAACTTGTCCTTTATAAACTCTTTTTCGAACAGGTTGACACACTAAAATGCTCAAATGGCGTCAGATGTCAACCAAACTTAACACTTTACTAACTAGGTACAAATGACTTGTAGGATGCAATTAAAGTTTCTTTGGATAGTTCATGTATACCAATAGTCCAATTGGTGGAGGGTCTTCTAATTAGTGACGATCCGTTGTGTGAAATTGATGGAGTTCCAATTGTCCATGAATATTGCAAAGTATTTGTCTTAAAAGTGAAAAAGTCAAATGCTCTTTTGGAAACAACATCCCGAGATCTGAGAACAGTTGGAGAAGCTGTTGGAAGATATTGTGTGGCGCTCGATTCATGTATATGTTACAATCTTATTTATGTATTTATTTATTTATTGAAATAAATATCAAATGTTTTACATTTCTGTAAGCTTGAAATTAATTGTATTATAAATGATTTTTTTTATTTCCATTTTGCCGATGAAACCCTTTTAAGTATGTGATGATATCTTCGCATATCGATATTGGACCATACAATCTTATTTATTTATTGAAATAAATATCAAATGTTTTATATTTTCTGTAAGCTTGAAATTAATTATATTGTAAATGATTTTTGTTTTTTTGGTTTCTTTGTACAGATGCAACTGTTTTGAGTACGTGATGATATCTTCGGATATCGATATTGGAGCTTATAATCTTATTTTTATATTTATTTTTTGTAAGCTTGAAATTAATTATATTGTAAATGACTTTTTTTTTAAATTTTTGTAGATGCAACCCTTTTGAGTACGTGATGATATCTTCGCATATCGATATTGCATCTTACAATCTTATTATTTATTTAATTTTTGAAATAAATATCAAATATTTTACATTTTCTGTAAGCATGAAATTAATTATATTGTAAATGATGAGTTTTTTTGGGGTTTCTTTTTGCAAATGCACCCCTTTTGAGTACGTGATGATATTGCATATTGATATTAGAGCTTACCGTTGATATTAAAACAATAATAATATAATATATATATATTTATTTATTTGTATTATCGATACTTTTTTTTGCTTTAGGTACAAAAATTTAAGTTCTTGAATATAAAAAATTATTAGTATTGTTGAAGGATGTTTTATATATTTTTGTAAAGAATATTTGGTTGACAATTGTTACAGGGTACATATATACGTATGATTTTGTGAATGTGAATGTAGATGTGGATGTGTTTGGATGTGAATGTAGATGTATTTTATTTTAGAAAATATTAATAATTTGTACAGGGAATGAATTAATAAAATATATATTGATTTTATGAAAATAATTTTATTGCGACAATAATAAACCATCGCTAATGTAATCATTATTTTCTTACATTTTATTAGCGACAGATTAACCTGTGATTTTTTATTGTTAATTATCCTGTTGAAATAACTCATAATTAAATTTATTTTTAGGAACTCATTTCCTCTAAGAACTAAATCACAAATTTCTTCTCTTTTTTTTTTTTTAAATTTTTTTTATTTAGATTCAGACATTAAGCAAATAGAAGATATCTCATATTAAAAATGTTAAATTTTTTTTTGAATAATTTAAATATTTGTATTCTTTATGTTTGTCAATTCAAGTTTAATGCATTTCCAAATCTCTTCTTTTTTTTTTTCTTTTTTTTTTAAATCATTACAAATCTATTTGTATTTAATGAACCAATATAACCAAAAAACAAAATCGCATCTAAAAAAAATTTAACCACTAACTGAATATAATGAGAATTAAAATTAATTTTATTTTAATTTATTATATTATATGGGATGATTAATGTAGTATCTACTATTGTTTAAACAAAATTAATGTTACTTTTATTTAATATATTAGTCATTTTGATTAATTATAATATGCCTTTGTTACTCTATTTTTGGTTGTCTCAAGTAATTCTTAAATAAATTATTTATATACACAAACTAAATAAAAATATTAAGAAATACAATCAAATAGTAAATTTTTTTTAATGATTATTGACTTTTTAAAATCCAATACATCGCACAAGTAACCACTAGTTATATATTATAACAAAGTGACATTATGTGAAGAAATACTGTGAAAGCACCAATATATCATACTAAATTTATGAATTTATGAATTTTTAAATTTAAAAATACTTTTTTAAAATACTCATTGAATTAGGAACTTCAAAAATATTAATGATCTCATAATTTATGATTTTTAAAAAAGAAAGATTAAAAATCATTTTCCTAATCTCTGATCCAAAAAAAATATCTCACCGAGAGGAGAGATTAAAAATCTTTTTTACTCTCTCCAATCCATTCTCTTTTCGTTGCACAGAAATGATGGAGGTGAGGAGACAGAAAAAGTTGGAACACACAAAAACCCTTTTCATCGGTATATGTGTTTTGATATGAGAATATATATATATATATAGGACATTTTTTAGGTGTGTCTTGCATATGGTATGTAAGGCACTTATGCATTTTTTATTTTGTATTTATACCTTTCTATGTATTGAGTTATATCAAAATATTTAAAAATTTACATATTGGTGACCTGCTAAGCAGGTCACTTTCCAAATAAATTAATCAAATAATATATTATATGACTAAAGGTGTAAATTGTCACAAAAAGCTGTAAATAATTTCACAAAAGGCATAAGTAATTTCAGAAAAAGGCGTAAGTGATTTTTGAAAACTTACACCCTTTGGGAAAACTTGCATTTTTTTTTATAAAAACTTACACATTTTGTGAGAACTTACACTTTTTTTTGAAAACTTACATTTTTTTGTGAATTTACTTACACCTTTTTCTGAGAATTTACGCATTTTGTGAAATTATTTACACCTTTTGTGAACACTTACTCCTTTTGTGAAGAAGTTACACCATATGTTAAAAATTTTCATACGGTAAAACTTACACATTTTTTGAAATGTTACTTCTTTTGTGAAATAATTTTTTTCGTAAAATTTACATATTTTATTGAAACTTGCACATTTTGTAAAAAATTTACACTTTTTCTGAAAACTTACACATTTTCGTGAAAATACTTACACTTTTTTTGAAATGTTACTCCTTTTGTGAAAACCAAACTTAAACCTTTTGTGAAGTCACTTACATCTTTTGTGAAAAAACTTACACTATTTTTGAAAAGTTACATCTTTTGTGTAATAATTTCTTTCATAAAATTTACACCTTTTGCTAAAACTTTCACATTTTCTGAAAATTTACACATTTTCGTGGAAATACTTACACATTTTCTAAAAAGTTACTCCTTTTGTGAAATAATTTTTTTCATAAAATTTACATTTTTTCTTGGAACTTACACCTTTTGTGAAAACCAAACTTAAACCTTTTCTGAAGTCACTTACATCTTTTGTGAAATAACTTACACTAATTCTGAAAAGTTATACCTTTTGTGAAAAAAAAAAAATCATAAAATTTACATATTTTGCTAAAATTTACACATTTTCGTGGAAGTACTTACATCTTTTCTAAAAAATTACTCCATTTGTGAAATAAGTTTCAACAAAAGGTGTAAATTTTATGAAAAAAATTATTTCACAAAAGGAGTAACATTTCAAAAAAAGTGTAAATATTTTCACGAAAATGTGTAAGTTTTAGCAAAATGTGTAAATTTTATGAAAGAAATTATTTTACAAAAGGCGTAACTTTCAGAATTAGTGTAAGTTATTTCACAAATGATGTAAGTGACTTCACAAAAAGTGTAAGTTCCGTTTTTACAAAAAGTGTAAGTTCCAATAAAATGTATAGATTTTATGAAAAAGTTTATTTCACAAAAGGAGTAACATTTCAGAAACGGTGTAAGTATTTTCACGAAAAGGTGTAAGTTTTAGCAAAATGTGTAAATTTTATGAATTTTTTTTTCTTCACAAAAGGCATAACTTTTCAGAATTAATGTAAGTTATTTCACAAAAGATGTAAGTGACTTCACAAAGTTTGGTTTTCACAAAAGGTGTAAGTTCCAAGAAAAAGTGTAAATTTTATGAAAAAAATTATTTAACAGAAGGAGTAACTTTTCAGAAAATGTGTAAGTATTTCCATGAAAATGTGTAAGTTTTAGCAAAATGTGTAAATTTTATGAAAGAAATTATTTCACAAAAGATATAACTTTTCAGAAATAGTGTAAGTTTTTTCACAAAAGATGTAAGCGAATTCACAAAAGGTGTAAGTTTTGTTTTCACAAAAGGGAATTTTATGAAAAAAGTTATTTCACAAAAGGAGTAACATTTCAAAAAAGGTATAAGTATTTTCACGAAAAGGTATAAGTTTTAGCCAAAATGTGTAAATTTTATGAAAGAAATTATTACAAAAAAGGTGTAACTTTTTAGAAATAGTGTAAGTTATTTCACAAAAGATGTAAGTGACTTCACAAAAGGTGTAAGTTTCATTTTCACAAAAGATATAAGTTTTAATAAAATGTATAAATTTTATGAAAAAAATTATTTCACAAAAGGAGTAACATTTCAAAGTGTTCATAAACAAATTGGGACAACCACTAAAGAGTTACCACCAACCCTTTCTCTGTTTTGTCTCACGCGCGCGCGCACGCACACACACAGAACAGTTACCACCAAACCTCACCCCCGCTCACCACCCAACCATTGCTGGTCACCGTTGCTCATCGCCGTCGCGCCACCGCCGTTGCTGCAGGTTTTTTTTTTTTCTCTCTCTCTCTGTCGATCTTGGTCTCTCTCCGTCGATCTCTGTCTCTTTTCTATCGATCTCCGTCGATCTTGGTCTCTCTCTGTCGATCTTGGTCTCTCTCTATCGATCTCCGTCGATCTTGGTCTCTCTCTCTCTCTCCGCCGATCTCTCTGTCGATCCCTATCTATCTCGGTCTTTCTGTCTCTGTCGATCTCCGTCTCTCTCTCTCTCTCCGTCTCTCCGTCTCTCCCTCTCTCTCCCTTCCTCTATATTAAAAACAGGTTCTTTTTTACATTGAGATACTTGGTTGGATTTGGACTTGGACTGGTTAATCCAAGCCTGTCTTACTGCCATTACATACCCCTAAAATCTTATAGCAATTTACCACTAACATTTCGCCAATCCAAATGCTAAAATTCCTAGAAGATCTTTCTGGTGCAGTTATAGGGTTAAATTAACCATGGAGACCTTTTAAAAAAAAAAAGAAAAGTTTGTTCCCAACGCTCAAGGCTCCCACTTATTGTAGGTTTTGGGAGAGGTAGTAGGCAGACAACCTTCCCTCCCACCTTTTATGATGTATAATTTACTCTCTTAATTATAATAATCCCAAAAATTATCATCTCATCTCAGTTCATGACATGCTTAATTTGGTTATTTTCTATTTTGAACGCAATGTGCAGGCATGAGTCAAAGTTTATCCAAATAATTGTTCAGGAGATTGTGAGTAAATTGGATTTCACGATCTTAAGTGTTACCCCCTATCACACTGGAATAGATTCTCATGTAAAAGACATTAATCTGTGGTTCCAAGGTGGGTTGAACAATGTCAGCATAATGGTGATTTGTGGGATGGGTGGAATAGGGAAGACCACCATTGCAAAAATCGTTTATAACCAAAACTTCGACAAATTTGAAGGTAGCAGTTTTCTTGCAAATATTAGAGAAACTGCAAAACAACCTAATGGTTTGGTTTGTTTGCAGAGACAGCTTGTTTCAGATATTTTGAAGTGGAATAAGGAAAGAATATACTGTGTTGCTGAGGGAATCAATAAGATTAAAGATGCTATGTGCTGTAAAACAGTTCTAGTTATTCTTGATGATGTTGATGATTTGGACCAAGTAAATGCATTATTGGGGATGCGAGATTGGCTTCATCCATGAAGTAAGATTATGATAACTACTAGACATGTGCAATTGCTAAAGGCTGATGAAGTGTACAAGTCGTATGTGGTTAAGGAATTGAATGATGATAAAGCACTCTGTCTCTTCAGCCGGCATGCCTTTGGACAAGACAAACCTATTCAAGCTTACATGGAGCACTCAAAAAGGATAATACACCACTGTGGTGGCCTTCCGCTAGCTCTGGAAGTCTTGGGCTCTTCTCTGTGTGGTGAAACTATTGATGTGGAGAGAAAGTGCATTAGCAAAATTAAGAACACGTTTTCCCGAGAAAATTCATAATGTGCTTAAAATAAGTTATGATTCTTTAGATGATCATGAGAAAAATTTATTCCTTGATATTGCTTGTTTCTTTGTTGGAAAGGACAAAGATTACACGGTTAAAATACTAGAGGAATGTGATTTCTCCATAACAATTGGTATTCAAAATCTCACTCATAGAGGTCTCATAGAAGTCAATAAAGATAGCGACAAGCTGATAATGCACTAAGTGCTTAGACATGGGTAGGGAAATTGTTCGCTGGGAATCACAAAAGGAACTTGGAAAGCGCAGCAGAGTGTGGTGTCATAAGGATGCCTTCAATGTGTTGAGGGATAAAACTGTAAGAATTATGCTTCTCTCTCTCTCTCTCTCTCTCTCTCTCTCTCTCTCTTTCTCTCTTCATTGTAGTGACTATTTTTCCAACTTTTCTTTATCAGGGAACAACAACAATTGAAGGCCTTATCCTCAACTTAGAAGATATGCCAGCCAAGAGTGCAAGCGGTGCACAATCCCAAAATGAAGATTTTGTTGCAGAACATACAATGTTTAACGAAGGCAATTCATTGAAGTGACGTTGCCGAGGCTTATTCTCTTTTCTCCATGTTATTCCTGCCTTCACAGAATCATTTTTAGATGAAGATGAAGATGATTTGAAAACTGATGCATGTTGTAGACGTCCCCGAACGTCCCGGGAGGGAATCCCGTTTTGTTCATATGGGCTCACTACAGTTCAGGACTCAAATGTCACGGTCCTGTATCTAATCTCGTAGAGTGCAATGCAAGACCGATGAATTATCAAAGAGTCCAAATCCGGCAAATCGTTTTTGAAAACAGATTTTTTTGAAAGAAGTGCCAAACATGGACTGCTTTGCCAGATACAGAGTCGCCACCTAAATATTTATTTTGCGGGAATTTAGGAAACCCTGACTCGTTGCGTCAGGCCACGTGTCCGTCATCACCAAAGTTGCCTCGGCTCGGGAACTTGGGTACGATTGGGGAAGGTCACTTCGTGAGCACCCCCGCTCGCCCGATCGAAGATCGGCCTCTACTAATCATGATATCTAGTTTTGAAAACATTATGCGTTCTTATTCCGGTTATTAGCCTAGATTTATTACGTGATGCGCACAGCATACAAATATAGACCGGATCGCCTGAATTGGAACAAAACATCTCATGTTTGTTTTTGAAAGCGGTTTGCTACTCGTAAGTAGGCTAAAATGTGGATTTGCCACCCTCAGGTGGGCTTAGGAAACATGGTGATTTGCCACTATCTAGTGGGCTTAAAACTCACAGTCAATGCATTGTTCCAACTCAGATAATCCAATCTTCACCCACAGGCATTCAGGCAGGTATATCACATAAGCAGTTAGCCTCATGGTAAACATGCTATCATGGCAGTCACTCACACGCATGCAAGGATGCTAAAGCATAAACACTTACTGAGTACTCCGAGCCAAAACAGATACTAGTTAGTAATCAATGCATGATCCTAGTTCATGTTAAGATGGCTAATGCAACACATACAGGAATGCAACTAAGATAGGCTCGGCTATTCTAAGATGGCATATGATGATGCTACATCTAACACGTATTCAACTTGAAATTGAAATACAATGCAGTTAGTATGATGTGCCGAGCCCGGTGCGTGCAAGACAGATGAATGGATGCAAACATGCAAGCATAAGTATGCTAATTGAAACATGCCCTAAACTAACCATCATAAGCTGGTAAATAAAAGGGAGAAAGACGTGGGGTTGGAAGGTATACATCACACATACGCACACTTATTACAACAGTTGGCCCTCTCTCGGAGGGTCCGAATAAATAATTAACAACTCTAGCTAATTAAATATTACAAAACCCTAATTAATTAACAAATTAACTAGGAAAACGAATAAACTAGCATGCAAGCTATAAAATGGACTGCCTCAGCTCTTGTTCCGAATGATGAAAGATGCATGCGTGCTCGGGTCGCTTCGTCGGAAAATTCCCCGCGATGCCCTAATTTGCGTCTGTTTGCAATTAATCCCGGAATGTTGTGCAAAGCTCTAGAAGGCTGCTGATTTTTGATTTACTGCAACAGAGAGCAAGAAAGGGGCATGGCAAAGTATTTTCACATATGTATGCACACCTCGATCCTTGTGCCACCAATCACGCATCTCGATGCATGATGGCCGAGGAGTCGAATTGCACGACTCGATGTGAAATGAATGCACATGACAACACAACAAGGCCTAGACTCCATGTAACAACCCTTATCACTGATCACCGATTAATTACCAATTACTGCTAAACTAAGAACGATTATGATTGGTAATTGAACTGACTGGATTACTGAACTGACTGACTGAAATCTGAAACTGAATTGATTGCCTGTATCTGTTTGAATTGCATTTTATCTGTTTGACTGTTTAATTATATGTTCAGTTTTTATGCTTAAACTGTTAATTGAAGGCCTTATCGGCGGCCGAATCTAAAATTGATTGATGTCCCATGATCAGTAGAAATAATGTGATTTTATGGTGTATTTATCTGAAATGTGATTTAGTATGATTAAATTAGATTAGATATTGATTAAGTGCCCAAATTAGACTTAATTACCATTTTGCCACATGAGTGGCCCACTACTTAGACACATGTGAGCCTTAGCATTCATTCAACAAAACACTCTTATCAGCCAAATTCTTATTCTAACCGGCCATAGAGAGAGAGAGAGAGTGAGAATTGAGCTCAACTTGTAGAATTGGCTTGAATCTTGAAAGAAATTAAAGTGTAGATTGTCAATTGAGCCTCCATACCTCTAATTCAAAACCTAGGTAAGGAAATTCATCTTCTTCTTTGTGCCTTTGAGTTGATTCTTGCATGTTTCATGCTAATTTGAAGAATTGAGCCTAGGATTGGTTGAAAGTGTTGCATTAGAAGCTTAAATGTTGCATGCATGGCTATATCCTTGCATTTTGAGGTTGATTACATAGAATTTGGTACATGCATGCTCATGATTATGACTTAGGTTCATGAACTCATCTGGTTTTGGAGGAATTGGCTTATTTGAACTTGGATTCAAAGCTTGGAATTGTTTTAAACTCATGCATGTCATGTTTGTATCATATTCATGAAATTTGGGTTGAAATTGAGTTTGAATTAAACACCCTTGGGCTTTGATTTACCAAATTGATCTTTGAAATATATAATGTCACGTGTTTACAAGTGTTTTCCAGGTTCTTAGCCCAAGAGGATCGAAAATTCTGCATTTAAACTTGATTTTGAGCTTGAGGTTCAAATCTGGGATTTCCAGATTTTGGACCTACGCTCGAGCGAGGAAGTCCACGCTCGAGCGTACACTCTGTGATCCTGCTTTCCGCTCGAGCGAGAGAAGTGACGCTCGAGCGTGAAATGCATGCATCCAGTACTTTGCATGAGTTCACAGTCCGCTCGAGCGAGGGAACCCACGCTCGAGCGAGGACCTGTGTCTCACGCTCGAGCGAGGGTCGAGCGTAAATTTTGAGCATCCAGTATTTTTACTGTAGCACACAGTCCGCTCGAGCGACGGAATTCACGCTCGAGCGGAGCCCCTTTATCTGCATGTCCGCTTGAGCATAGAAAGCCACGTTCGAGCGAGACCCCTGTTTTCTGAAAATATTGTTAAGTGTTTAAAAGTGCATCTTTGCATCATCTTTCCATCCTAGGCATTCCTAGGGCATGTTTAAGACATCTTAATGAGGATATAGATGTAGAACCACACCAAGGCAAATTAGGGATTATTATTATTATTTTTCCCAACTGTGTAGCTTAGTGTGTGTTCAATCTGTAAACTGTGTAGGGTTGGCTTTCCGAGAGGACACTCTAGCTTACCGTAGCCCAGAACTCTGTGAGTAACAATTGTGTAAAGATATGTTCAAAATGATTATTTTCTGAACACTGAACTGAACTGTTTACTGAACTGATATTGTTTACTGAATGAATGTATGTCCTATATTCTGAACTGTACTGTGGCATCCTTAGCATCTACTGTTTACTGTTACTGTTACAGAGATCTTTGTCGGTTCCCTCGTGGAACCACTACTGTTTACTGATTGATGGCCATCATTACTGTTCGGTCTTTAAGACCTACTGTTTACCGTACTGTTATGCTAATGGATGTACCACATATGACTGATTGACTGAAAGACTGAAATACTGATTTAATGAACTGTTTTCATTACTGTAAGGACATTCATTCTAAACCTCTTTACGCATTATGTTATTCACTGGGCTTTAGCCCACTGCTCATATATATATATATATATATATATGTAAGTGTACAGGCACCGGACCAATGCTAGAAGCGTCGGGGTAAACTCCAGTTCTGTCAAGCCAACCACTGTGCCTCACTGTGAGGTTCCAAGCCTGTTCAAGCTTTGGCTTAGGGGGTGTTTTTATTTCCCCGTCTGTCTCTGTACTGTTTGTATTACTGTATAGACTATACTGTACTGTTTTAATAGGGTTTTAGTCCCTGCCCTGAATGGTTGTATATAATGTACATGCTGTTTTGTCACCGACTGCATAATGTATGAAAAGTCTTTTTGCATACAGACTGTCACAGCTCATTGGACATTGTTTATTTACTGTATTGGCTTCCGCCAAGCCCCTGTACTTTGTGTTATTGTATTACTGTTAAGCAGGCCTTCGGTAATCTAGGATTACTGGTCGGTTACGGTGCAAAACCCATAGGGGCGGGTTTGGGTCGTGACACTCCATCATGGGTAATCCGGAGTGTCGGCGACCGGGAATTGAGGCACGTTCCGTCACTTCGGGTACGAAACGTCCCTCGTTTCCCGTGTTTAGGCTAACTCCTATCCCAAACACAATGCAATGAGATGGCATACACAATGCGACTAACATGCAACCTAGCATATGCAATGCTATGGACTAAAATGGCATACACAATTCAAGATGGACTTACACCAATATGAGTGGACCTCAACCACACTCACATCAGTGGCCATGGCGAAAATGAGACAACCGAAATACATGCAAGCATGCACGAATGCAATGGACCGATCCTAAGGCACAACATGCAACTCTAACTAAGCATGGCAAAGGATGAAATATGGCATACAAGCATACATTTTCCAGCTCTGAAACATGATGTACAATGGTCCCAAATCATGCAAATATGTTACCCAATGCACGCTAGATGACCCGAATATCGAAACTAGTGAAGTGCGTTACACTAGAGGTACACAAAGCAATGCACGAATGGAAAAACCGACCCCAAACAGACCCTAGGCAGGT
This sequence comes from Camellia japonica, assembly GCA_030407325.1. Lineage (NCBI taxonomy): Eukaryota > Viridiplantae > Streptophyta > Magnoliopsida > Ericales > Theaceae > Camellia > Camellia japonica. The sequence goes on from JAPPVO010000013.1 coordinate 10,899,031, forward strand.
CTGAAAAAGTGGGAAAATGGCCCAAAATGATGGTTCAAAGTGCATGGAAATGAAGCTCATTCAATGGTCCAAAAACAAGGCATTCATGCACAACTCTCAAGCACACTTAAAGACGAGAAAATATGGGAATATGGCATTCATATAAGCTCTGAAATGTGATGCAAAATGACCCCAAAGCATGAAAACACCTCAGTATATGCATGCAATAGACCTCAAATCTCAAAGCCAGGCAAGTGTATTGAACTACAAGCATGCAAAACAAGCATCATTCGACCATGAGACCCAAAAAAAGAGCTAGGACAGTCCAAAATATGCACAAAATCAGTTTAAGGCAAGGCCAAAAAGTGCTAAAATCAAGGGTCAACAAAGCATGCAAAATAAGCTAGTGAACCATGATTTGCACTATAACTATGTGAAGCACATGAGAGCTCACCAAACCAGCCAAAAACAGAAGTATGTCATGCCAAATAATGCCCAAAAACCCACTGAAACTCAGTCAATGCATGCAAGAATGATGTGTCCCTTTGAAAGGCCAATAAGAGGGTTGTTCTACACATGCAAGATAGACATACAAAATCGCAAAACCACCTCTGGACAGAGGTTAGGAGGGCCCTAAAACTCACTGAAAAGGGCTTGAAATTAGTCTAGGAAGCATGCAAGTGAAGGCCCCTTTGAAAGGCCTTGAAGAAGATTACTTTACACATGTATAATAGACATCTAATATGGCAAAACCACCTCTGGACAGAGGTCATGCAGGTCACAAAACTCATCAAAAATGGCCTGGAGCATGGCTTTGAAACATGCAAATAGGGGCTCCTTTGGAAGGCCAAGAATGCTAGTAAAGAGAACAAAGGGTGAGAGGGTCACCCCTCTCTGATTTTGAGGCTCAAAAACACATGTTATCCACTGAAAATCTGCTGGATTTCAGTGGCTAAAAGGCCAAACCAAGGCCAACACAAATGCTCTAATGCATAGCTCAAAACAAGAGGAAATGAAGCATGCAAGGGGGTAGATGACCCCCAACAGAAAAATGGCCTTAAACAAACATATTTAGAAGATCAAAACAAGACTTTTTTCAGTTTATGACAAATCCTAAATATGCTTGCAAATAGAGCTAAACTATGAAGCAAAATAAGGCTACAAAGAGGGAAATAGAGACTTACCCTTGTAGACAATGACTCCAACAGCTTCTGGACCAAAGTAGCAAACCTTCAACCTTTGAAAACCAGCCCCAAGGTGCTTGGATGGATGGTGGAAGAGTTAGGCTAGGGTTGGTGTGCAAAGGGGCAAGAGCTATGGAGTTTTTGAGCACAAAAGAGAGAGATATAGAAATGTGTATAGGTTTTGCCTTCCAAGACGTTCTGAACCCTTGCAATGGAAGATGACCCCTTCCTTTATAGAGAAGAGGGGCCAAAGCTTCTCTTGGAAGCTCAAAACCAAGCTCAAAGATCCTTCATACACGTGTATGGAGGATCACTTCTGAGGCTTCCAGCTGGCACAGCTGGCTTATACTCAATGAGACAAAAAGCAAGAAGCTGGCCGACCAGGTTCAGGTGGTCGGCCGACCACTCCCTCTGGTTGGCCGACCAGGTTCAAAAGGGTCAAATGGATTTAGGTGGTCGGCAACCCATATTGGTGGTCTCCCAGGTGAATGCAACTCAGTGGTGGTATGGGAAACCAGAAAATGTGGCCCAAAAGTGAGGGAGACCAGCTTCCTGACAAGAAAACCGGCCGACCGGGGAAAGGTGGTCTCCAAGAATAAAAGGTGGTCTCCCACCCTACTACCACCTTCCTAACAATGAAACTAGGGTCCATGCCAAAAATGAACCCACATCGATGCAAAACGAAGGTTCGGGGGCCAAAACGCGCAGCCGGGTGCCCCGAAAACAGGCTGTTAGGCACCGGAGGTTGCGTATGACCACAAATGTGATCTCCCGGGCCACAGTGTCCCTCTAGGGAGAGGGAACAAGGTGTGTGCCAAAAATCGGAGCAAACGGAGAAAGTTAAGCGGTCCCGAACCGAGGCGCACGGCCGACGGCTCTGAAAACCAGAAACTGGTCTCCAAACAGGAATAGTGGCCTACGACCACGAAACGTACCCTACGGCCACTGAGAGATGGTCTTTGAGACCTCTCCCTCCATTCGGAAAGAGAAAACAGAGAAAATAGGACCTGGTTCGCAAACCGAGGTAAAGCACAAAAGAGTCCCGAAGTCCGGAGGCAAGGCTCTCAGCCGAGACTCTGTGACCTCAGAACGAGCACAATATACATCGTCACCGAGCGCTCTGTTGGTGACGTCTGAGTCTTAAGGTTGGTCAAAAATGGGGTGTCTACAGTTGCCCCTCTTTGACAGAACTCGGAAGTCATAAATGACGGGAGTGAATGTCAAAGCCCAGAGACGACCCATTTTTGACAAGGTCGAAGACTTAGACAAACAGGCAAGATAAACAAAGAGATGTGCCCGCAGGCATGCCCGCAGGCGGGGGCAAAATGCAAAACGAGATGCACCAAGTCGAACGTAACTCATGATCATGCAAAGCAGCAAACTGTAATGAAGCAAATATTCACAATGGATGCAACAGTTTTAAGCAAGAATGCAAAGCAGCAACTACATTTCATGCAGTAAGAATGTGGAGAATTATTCAATTCTCGCCACGTCTCACACGGAGAAGATACAATACCTGTGCGGCTCGTCTGGTCGCACCAGCTTCAAATGAACCGTACATACAATATCGTGCCTGCAAAAGACAGAAACTTAACAAGCACAACATAATTAGCAACACATGTTCAACACTACATCGAATGCAGACAAACATGGTGCCGATGGGAAAGTACATCGCAATGCGAGAGAAGCGCGCGTGACAACGCAAGTTAAGCATGGAGGTATGACAATATCGGTGAAACGTGCACCACAATGTAAGCGATGTTCATAACAATGCTAGTAGCATGCATAACAATGTTGGATAAGTGCGACTTTATGAGCATGTTTAAAACAAAACATTGAGCAAAGAAATGCAAGCTTCGATGAGGACAACTCAAATCGCGACCTCCGATTTACCTCCCGAAAGGGTCGCAACGTACTGAAAAAGGATACACCTTGCTTTTGACAAATGACGACGAAACACGCATCAAAAGTTGGAGTTGAAGTTCCCGCGGAGGGATTTCGCGCCGGAAAGTGCACTTTCTTTGTACTTTCTCGAGAGCCGGGGACTCCGATCACCACCAAAATTTGCAGGGAGCTCAAAGAGGCATGGGAGACCACTTAGGAGGGCCACCGACCAGGTTTGGTGAGAGGGGGTGGTCGGCCTACCAGAAAAGGTGGTCGGCCGACCACCTAGCCAAAAATAGGGGCAGTTTGGTACTTTTACATTTGGATCTTTAAATGCACTTGGCCAAAACACTTTTCCTCACAACTTCAGGTCCGAAATTAGCTCCTCCTCCTTCCTAGACCATTTTCCCTCTCAGATCTGCGCTCTATAAGCATTTTCCAACGCCCCACGCAAAGTTGTTTCGCGAAATCTTTCAGTTTTCTTCACTTTGGACCGATTAAAATTTGATTTCGGAGCTTCTTTCCCCATTTTCACCACTTGAGGTAAGTTTGTCCCAACATTTGGAACATTTTCTCGGGAGTTGACTTTTGTTGACTTTTTCATTTCCCGAGAGTTGACTTTTGTTGACTTTTTCATTTCCCGAGAGTTGACTTTTGTTGACTTTTTCCAATTTTGGCTCATTTTGCTCATTTTCGCTCCTTTTTGCAGATTTCTCGAAATGGCAGGTCATTTTCGTCAGGGCAGAGGTCCTCTTGGTGCCGGGGGTGAGCCAGACATTATGTCTTCACCTCCGAGGGTTCGACCATTTATTCTCGAGAGGTATGACCCTCTGGCGCACATCCTTCCTCGGGCCGTTTTCTACCACTTTACCAACTTTGACGAGCGAGCACCTGTAGATCTATTACTGCGGGAGCCAGAGTCCCACCTCTCTTATCAGGCGCGAGAGGTATGTACTTCACTTTTACATTTTCTGCAATGTATTCTGCATTTTCCGTGCATTTCATGCTTTTGCTATGTATTTTTTATCTGCTCATTCTGAATGCGTTCACACACCATACTTCTGCTTATTCTAGCACACAGCTCTCAGCACAGTATTTTGTTAAGTTGACACGCAATTCAAGCACTCGAATTTCAGAACACACAGCTCACACTTTGATGATGAACACACAGCCCACTATTTGACGGTGAACACACAGTCCACTATTTTCTGAAATCTGAACACACAGCCTAAACTTGTTGATTATGAACACGCAGCCCACTGTTTTTGAAGTCTGAACACACAGCTCAAACACTTGATGTTGAACACACAGCCCACTGTTTTGAAATTTGAACACGTAGCCTAAACTTTGATGTTGAACACACAGCTCACACTTTGATGATGAACACACAGCCCACTGTTTTTGAAGCCTGAACACACAGCTCAAACTTGTTGATTATGAACATGCAGCCCACTGTTTTTGAAGTCTGAAAACACAGCTCAAACACTTGATGTTGAACACACAGCTCAAACTTTGAGATGAACACACAGCCCATTGTTTTGAAATTTGAAGACGTAGCCTAAACTGAGATGTTGAACACACAGCTCACACTTTGATGATGAACACACAACCCATTGTTTTTGAAGCCTGAACACATAGATCAAACACTTGACTTTCTGAACATGCAGCCCAAATTTTGAGGTGAACACACAGCACACACTGGTTGAGAGTTGAACACGCAGCCCAAACTGTTGTATTTCTGAACACGCAGCCTAAATTTTGATGTTGAACACGTAGCTCGAACTTTGAGATGGACACACAGCCCACTGTTTTGAAATTTGAACACGCAGCGCACACACTTCAATTCTGAACACACAGCTCATATACTTTATGTTAAACACGCAGCTCATACACTTCAATTCTGAACACGCAACCCTTATACTTCATGTTCAACACGCAGCACATGGCATTGTATCTGATTTGGTTTGCACACAGCTCATATACTTTATTTTGAAATTGAATACATGTGTTCATTCTGAATGCAGGTATCTTCCCGTATTACCTGAGGCTATGGATCGATTATCGCCAGGGAGTGGTACGCGGAGCTCCCCGAGGTCGTTCGCGGTCTGGTTGACCAGGCAGGGTTCGGACTCTTCTGCACGGGGATATCACGTTATCCAGCGAGCAGGACCCTGATGGGTGCCCTTGTAGAGAGATGGTGGGACACCACCAACTGAGGGGCCAATAGATCTAAGAATGATGTGTCCCTTTGAAAGGCCAATAATGATGTGTCCCTTTGAAAGGCCAATAAGAGGGTTGTTCTACACATGCAAGATAGACATACAAAATGGCAAAACCACCTCTGGAAAGAGGTTATGAGGGCCCTAAAACTCACTAAAAAGGGCTGAAATTAGTCTAGGAAGCATGCAAGTGAAGGCCCCTTTGAAAGGCCTTGAAGAAGATTACCCTACACATGCATAATAGACATTTAATATGGCAAAACCACCTCTGGAAAGAGGTCATGCAGGTCACAAAACTTATCAAAAATGGCCTGGAGCATGGTTTTGAAACATGCAAATAGGGGCTCCTTTGGAAGGCTAAGAAAGCTAGTAAAGAGAACAAAGGGTGAGAGGGTCACCCCTCTTTGATTTTGAGGCTCAAAAACACATGTTAGCCACTGAAAATTTGCTGGATTTCAGTGGCTAAAAGGTCAAACCAAGGCCAACACAAATGCTCTAATGCATAGCTCAAAACAAGAGGAAATGAAGCATGCAAGGGGGTAGATGACCCCCAATAGAAAAATGGCCTTAAACAAACATGTTTAGAAGATCAAAACAAGACTTTTTTCAATTTATGACAAATCCTAAATATGCTTTCAAATAGAGCTAAACTATGAAGCAAAATAAGGCTACAAAGAGGGAAATAGAGACTTACCCTTGTAGACAATGACTCCAGCAACTTTTGGACCAAAGTAGCAAACCTTCAACCTTTGAAAACCAGCCCCAAGGTGCTTGGATGGATGGTGGAAGGGTTAGGCTAAGGGTTGGTGTGCAAAGGGGCAAGAGCTATGGAGTTTTTGAGCACAAAAGAGAGAGATATAGAAATGTGTATAGGTTTTGCCTTCCGAGAAGTTCTGAACCCTTGCAATGGAAGATGACCCCTTCCTTTATAGAGGAGAGGGGCCAAAGCTTCTCTTGGAAGCTCAAAACCAAGCTCAAAGATCCTCCATACACGTGTATGGAGGATCATTTCTAAGGCTTCCAGCTGGCACAGTTGGCTTACACTCAATGAGACAAAAAGCAAGAAGCTGGCCGACTAGGTTCAGGTGGTCGGTCGACCACTCCACCTGGTCGGTCGACCAGGTTCAAAAGGGTCAAATGGATTTAGGTGGTTGGCAGCCCATATTGGTGGTCTCCCAGGTGAATGCAACTCAGTGGTGGTATGGGAAACCCGAAAATGTGGCCCAAAAGTGAGGGAGACCAGCTTCCTGACAAGAAAATTGGCTGACCGGGGAAAGGTGGTCTCCAAGAAAAAAAGGTGGTCTCCCACCCTACTACCACCTTCCTAACAATCAAACTAGGGTCCATGCCAAAAATGAACCCACACCGATGCAAAACGAAGGTTCGGGGGCCAAAACGCGCAGCCGGGTGCCTCGAAAATAGGTTGTTAGGCACCGGAGGTGGCGTATGACCACAAAGGTGGTCTCCCGGGCCACAGTGTCCCTCTAGGGAGAGGGAACAAGGTGTGTGCCAAAAACCGAAGCAAACGGAGAAAGTTAAGCGGTCCCGAACCGAGGCGCACGGCCGACGGCTTGAAAATCGAAAACTGGTCTCCAAACGGGAATAGTGGCCTACGACCACGAAACGTAGCCTACGGCTACTGAGAGATGGTCTTCGAGGCCTCTCCCTCCCTTTGAGAAGAGAAAACAGAGGAAAATAGGACCTAGTTCGCAAACCGAGGCAAAACACAAAAGAGTCCCAAAGTCCGGAGGCAAGGCTCTCAGCCGAGACTCTGTGACCTCAGAACAAGCACAATATACATCATCACCGAGCGCTCAGTTGGTGATGTCTGAGTCTTAAGGTCGGTCAAAAATGGGGTGTCTACACGTGTTCATAGATGCACACTTCAAGACTACTTCAGCTTAATAATGTAAGACTCAATGGTGGATATCAAAAATTTCCTAAGAAGTTAAGATGGTTGTGTTAGCATGGATTCCCTTTAAAATCTATACCAAATGATTTTACTTTGGATAGCCTGTTTGCCCTTGAAATACAAAATAGTAGCTTGGAACAACTCTGGAAGAGAACCAAGTTATGATTCAATTTTTTTTAATCGTGTTTTCTGTTGATTTTATTATTATTATTTTTTTTTTTTTTTGGGATCCATATGAATTCTTGTAGTGACCGATTTCTTACTTTTTTCTGACAATTGCTCAGATCATTGAAAATCCTTGATCTCAGTTATTCCTATAGCCTTACCAATTCCCTTGACTACTCACAGCTCCCTAATCTTGAGAGACTGATCCTTAAATATTGCATAAATTTGGTTGGGATTCACGAATCAATTGGGGAATTAGGGACCCTTGTTTTGTTGAATCTTGAAGGCTGTAAAAATCTAAGGAAGCTTCCAAAGAAAGTTTTTTTAGTCAAATCCCTTGAACTCATTCTTAGTGGATGCTCAATGCTGGATGGGCTGCCCCCTGACCTGGGCAAGATGGAATCGTTCAAAGTGCTTCATGCAGATGGAACAAATTGATTACTCACTTGATCATTGGATGGTTTAAACTATGGTATGAACTTTATTGGCCTTCTTCATGATACTGGTTAGGAAGCATGCATCACGTGAACTGCAAATAATGTTGTCATGCTATCTTGGGGGGCTCTTGGTATTCTATCCTTGTTGCAAGATTTGAATCTAAAGGGTTGAGTTGGAATCCATGCCTAACATGGTCTATATATGGAAGTGAAACATTATTGCAGCCAAGTGGTTGAGGCTATTTTTCAACTTAATTGCAGACATGCACTGAAATTATCAAAAATTCACTTTGGCTGAGTTGGAATCCACGGCAATAATTGCATCGGAACTGTTCAGTGAAGTAACATGTACAAAAAGAAAGCTCCAGTAAGTGCTCTCTCTCTCTCATTATGTTGTCTGTGTTCAGTTAGTAGTTAAAGTTGTCAATTCCATTATAGAGGAACTGTATCAATGTGATATTTAAGCATATTTCTTCCCAAGGTGAGATTCCCAGCTGGTTAGCAAGAAGAGTAGGGAATCCTCAATGTCTTTTACTGTTCCTTCACTGCTAATCTGAATGTATGTGTTTTCTATGTGCAGGTCATGTGAACTGAAGATGTGAACATCTGGCCTTTTGAAGTGTATTGAGTGGTGCCGATGTAGTTGGGAAGAGCAAAGGACTGCAGTGGATGTATATGCTAGCATTCATAGGAAAGATTTTGAATCAGTTAATGGAAGATGATGATGAAGTGGATGTCTCAGTGGATGCAGGAGAAGCTTTTCGGGTAAAGGAACTTGGAATTCGTGTTCTTATGTGAGCCTAAAAAGCAATGGAAGCCAATACTACAACAATGATCCTTGTCACCAGAATGTCATTGATTTTATCAGCATATCAGATGAGGACAGGGGACTACTTCCTATGCAATCACAATTGATTTCATAGGGTTAGACTCTATTTCACGATTTTAAGTGTAATGAAAAGTTTAGTTAGTTGTCTTCCTTCAAAATGTATGCCAGGCTTTTACACTTGCAGCAGAACTATAGGCGTAATGGAAGTGTCAAACATTAGCATGAGAGGAAGGTTTTGGATTGGTGATTTTGAGATATCTGTCTACTATGGTGAGCAAACAAGAAAATTCTTTTTCATTTTTGCGGACATTTCGACCTGCGCATAGATCCTTTTTCAACTCCTTTGAAGAAGGGTATGTATTCCTAGCCATATTGGGGCATATTATGATCTTGTTTTGAGAGTGAAGAACAAAATTTTCAATGTTCGATTCATCAATATTTATTTGTTTGTATTTATTTGGTTGTTGTATTCCATCTACTAGTTATTTATTTGTTTGTTTATTTGGTATGAACACACTACTGTTTAGTTTTTTGCTTATTTTGGTGAACAAGAAAAAGAAATGACAAAGAAAGCATCAGTGTTAAAGTAAAACCAATATTTTGGCAAAAATTTGAATTCAAATAAGTCAGCTGAATTTGAATTGATCAAAATTTTGATCAAGAGATTTTGCCCATAATCTTGTCCTAGAGAGCATCCATAAGCTTCAGTCTCAGCCCAACATTCTAGGGCCTATGCCCTCTAGGCTTTCTAATTAGAGGAAGTGTAACAATCCCATTCCATATTTGTCAAGACCCGAACCCGCCCCCGTGGGTTAAGGACATAACCGGCCAGTAATCATGAGATTACCTACGGCCTCAAACCAAAACAGATGTATATTAACAGAGTTAATGGGGCCAAACGAAAGCAGTTCAAAACTTTGTCCATAGAGCTGTGCTTACATGGCACATCCAAACAACCAAACATATATACATTAATAACTCACAACAGAAATACAGTAGCATAAGTTCTGTACAAACAGGATCATCCAAAAACTAAGTCAACCCATGGAAACTATACACAGATATATACAAAGACTTCGCCAACATGACAACATAAAACAAAATGACAAAAGGGTGAACGCGAGTCTCATGCGTGAGACAAGTGCGCTGACTCTCCAAAAACCCGGTTGCTCCATACAGACTTCACTGGGGCTGGGTCTGGACCTCTCTTGGCTCACCTACAAACACATGAATGAGCATGAGCGAAAGCCTAGTGATAATATCAAATAAAGTAAATATATTAGAACATCATACATTAGACGGCCTCGGGCCCAATTCATTCATGTCAAACTGGCCCTTAGGCCTTTCAAACTTTCCAATCAGAGGCCTTCCAAACTTTCATATCAAACTGGCCTTTAGGCCTTTCAAACTTTCATATCAAACTGGCCGTTAGGCCTTTCAAACTTTCATATCAAACTGGCCTTTAGGCCTTTCAAACTTTCATATCAAACTGGCCTTTAGGCCTTTCAAACTTTGTCCACATTCAAATTATTGAACTTTACAAGACTTACATAGAAGTAAAAATCGGACAACAACATATTTCAGATATTACTCACAGTGATCGGCTTGTGGATTTGCCCTGGAGCTTGACCCTACATATCACATAACACATATAGGTCACAAATAATTCAATCCGTTCTTTAATTCACATATTCCTCTTTAGGCTTCATTCTTATCTCTTTAACTCAATTACAATGCTCAATGCATGCCTAAGAATGCTTGGAAGTGAAAGAGAACAAAAAATGAAACTCAGAATGCATAAACAAAATTTCAGAAAATAGGGTCCCCGCTCGAGCGTGGACTTCCCCGCTCGAGCGGCCCTTGAGGCCTGCAAAAGTACTGGTTAGGTCGAATTTACGCTCGATCGCGAACTCTAGCGCTCGAGCGGAAGGCCTCTCTACATGGCTCCCCGCTAGAGCGTGAACTTCCCCACTTGAGCGGACACCATGTCTGCAAAAAGTACCGGATGCATCATTTTTACGCTCGAGCGTGAACTCAGACGCTCGAGCGGAAGTTCATCCTACATAGCTCCCCACTCGAGCGTGAACTTCCCCACTCGAGCGGACATCATGGTCTGCAAAAAATACTGGGAGCACGAAATTCACGCTCGAGCGGCGGTTTCCACGCTCGAGCGGACATCAAATTTTTGGGTTTTCCAGAATGTGTTCTTGAGTTCAATTTCGACATTCCAACCACATTTCTTGCATATGATGGCTCCAATTTCACATATACTTGTACTAACATGGTACCAATAAAACACATCAACATGGAGCTCAATTTCTTGAATTACTTACATGCATGCCTCAAATTAACCCAAACTCATCACCAATACACTAAATTCAAACATGCAAAGCCTACCCTTCCATGATCTTCACTTGCATGTGAGAAATATTCATTCATATCAGCTTAATTGATGAAGAGATGATCAAATACATGAATTTCAAACAAGATTCAACATGAATCATACACATTGTACTCAAACATGGACATTTATGTCAAATTCTTACGTGCATGTGTTCTAAAACTTCATGTTCAACAAAACCAACTCAACTCATGCTCTTGGTTACAAACAACCCTTGAACACACAGGATTACACAAATTCAAACTTACAATTTCAAGATCAATGCTTACCTAGAGGCTCAATCTTCCCAATTTATGATCAAATCTTGAGTTAGACTTCAAATTTCTAGGCCTCAAGACCAAAATTGCACAACATCTCTCTCTCTCTCTCTCTCTCTACAGCCGGCCCTCTCTCTAATTTTGAGTCCAAGATCAGCCAAAATGCAACTAAGGAGAAGAATTGAGGTGTAGTGCCTTTCTACATAAGTCCCACTAAGTCATAATAATAAGAATAATTGGGCACTAATTCACTAATTTAATCAACTTAATCTGGTCCGAATCAATTTTTCAATTAAACTTCACCGTAGGCTCTAAAAATTATGCCAATCACAATGGCACAATCAATTTCGGGTTCTGTGGCCGATAAGGCCTTCAATTTAAATTCCAAAGCAGATAATCAAACAGATATTCCTACGGTGAACAGATAGAAATTCAAAACCACATATTTTCACATAATGGCCCACAAAATCATATCAAAACACATAATCACATTCGTATTAAGGACCAATTAGCATACTACAGAACAGGGGTATCACAGTCTCTCCCCCTTTAGGAAGTTTGGTCCTCCAAACTTAATTTACCTTCGTCGGGAAACAAATGTGGATAGCGTAGTCGCATTTCCTCCTCTTTTTCCCATGTAGCATCCGTCCCATAATGTTCCTTCCATTCCACTTTCACCATTGGGATGGACTTGCTTCTCAATTGTTTCACTTGCCGGTCAACAATTCGTTCTGGCCATTCAGCGTATTCCATATTTTCATCTATAGCTACCCGGTGATAATCAATCACATGAAACGGGTCTCGGAGGTAACCCCTCAACATCGACACATGAAACACATTATGGATTTGTTCAAATCCCGGTGGCAAAGCAACTCTATAAGCAACTGGACCAAGCCTTTCCAAAATCTGAAACGGCCCAATGTAACGGGGCGACAATTTGCCCTTCTTCCCAAACCTGACTTGGCCTTTCATTGGGGACACACGGATGAACACGTGGTCACCGACCTCATACTCAAGAGGCCTTCTTCGAACGTCTGCATAGTTCTTCTGTCGGTCTTGAGCTGTTTTGAGCCTTTGCCGAATGGTTTTGATTTTCTCAGAAGTATCTTGCACAATTTCAGGCCCAAATAAAGCTCTATCCCCGACCTCTGTCCAACAACTTGGTGATCTACACCTTCTACCATACAAAGCCTCGTATGGTGCCATACCGATGCTGGAGTGGAAGCTGTTATTGTATGCAAATTCTGCAAGTGGCAAATAATCTTCCCAACTCCCTTGAAAATCCAATGCACACATTCGAAGCATATCTTCCAAAGTCTGTATTGTTCGTTCTGATTGCCCATCTGTCTGTGGGTGGAAGGCAGTACTGAACCTTAGTTCCGTTCCCATGGCTTCCTGCAAACTTTCCACAATCTAGACACAAATTTCGGATCTCTATCCGACACAATAGATACCGGAAACTCCATGTAAACGAACAATCTCATCAACATAAATAGTAGCCAATCTATAAGCATTAAATGTAGTTTTGACAGGTAGAAAATGTGCAGATTTAGTCAGTCTATCAACTACAACCCAAATAGAATCCATACCTCGAGAAGTCCGAGGTAGGCCAACAACGAAATCCATAGTCACGTGTTCCCACTTCCATTCAGGAATAGGGAGAGGTTGAAGTAGACCGCCTGGTTTCTGATGTTCAGCTTTGACTTGCTGACATTGAAGACACTTGGACACATATTCTGCAATCTCCTTCTTCATTTTAGGCCACCAATAGGTTTGTTTCAAATCCCGGTACATTTTATTATTACCCGGATGCATAGCAAATACGGATCTGTGGGCTTCATCTAAAACCCTCTTCTTCAGTTCCGGAATATCTGGGACACATATTCTGTTCCGAAATCTCAACACTTCATTCTCAATGCCAAACTCTGCTTTCGGACTTGTCTCGAATTCATCAATCACTTTCTTGAGGAATTCATCCTCTTTCTGCTTTTGCTTGATTTCGTCGATGATTGCAAGCTCGGCTGTAATAGCGGCTATCAACCCGCCCTGTTCACACATTACCACTTCAATTTCAGATTTTTCAAAATCTTGCAAGATTTTTGTCTGTTCGGTAAGCAAACAAGCCATACTCCCCGTTGATTTTTTGCTCAAGGCATCAGCAACTGTGTTAGCTTTCCCGGGGTGATACTGAATCTCTAAATCATAATCCTTTATCAATTCCAGCCATCTCCTCTGACGCATATTCAACTCCTTCTGCGTGAAGAAGTATTTCAAACTTTTGTGATCCGTGTAGACTTCACACTTTGCTCCATACAGATAATGCTGCCAGATTTTCAAAGCAAAAATGACTGCGGCCAATTCTAGGTCATGTGTTGGATAATTCTTCTCATGTGGCCTCAACTGTCGGGAGGCGTAAGCAATAACCTTTCCGTTCTGCATTAACACACAACCCAAACCTTTATAAGATGCATCACTGAAAATTACAAAATTCTCCGTACCTGAAGGTAGTGTCAAAATTGGTGCAGTGGTCAATCTTGTCTTCAATTCATGAAAGGCTGATTCTCTTTCATCGTTCCACTCAAAAGGTTGCCCCTTGTGTGTCAGTTGGGTAAGAGGCACAGCTATTTTCGAAAAATCTTTCACAAACCTCCTGTAGTACCCAGCTAGACCCATAAAACTGCGGACTTCTGTTACATTGGTTGGTGTAGGCCAATCCACAATTGCCTCTATTTTCTGTGGGTCCACTGAAATCCCTTCCCTGTTGATCACATGCCCTAAGAAAACAACTTCATCCAACCAAAACTCACATTTCTTTAGTTTAGCAAACAATTTCCTTTCTCTAAGTATTTGCAGGACAGTTCTCAAATGTTGTTCATGTTCAAGTCTATCTTTAGAGTATATCAAAATGTCATCAATAAAAACCACAACAAATTCGTCAAGGTAGGTTTTAAAAATTCGGTTCATTAGGTCCATAAATGCTGCCGGAGCATTAGTTACTCCAAATGGCATAACAAGAAACTCAAAATGTCCATACCTCGTTCTGAATGCAGTTTTCTCAACATCTTCTGCCTTAACTTTCAATTGGTGATACCCGGATCTCAAATCAATCTTAGAGAACACCTGTGATCCCTGCAACTGGTCAAATAAGTCATCAATACGGGGTAGGGGATATTTGTTCTTTATTGTTACCTTGTTCAATTCTCGATAATCGATGCACAAACGCAAAGTTCCATCATTCTTTTTCACAAACAATACTGGTGCACCCCAAGGCGAAGTGCTAGGTCGAATAAACCCCTTGTCAAGCAAGTCTTGCAATTGTTCCTTCAATTCTTTCATTTCGGTAGTAGCCATTCTGTAGGGAGCTTTAGAAATAGGTTGGGTGCCTGGCATAGTCTCAATTGTAAATTCTATCTCCCTGTCTACCAATTCCCCTGGCAATTCATTTGGAAACACATCTGGAAATTCTTTAACAATAGGGATATCATTCAATTCAACATTCGTAGACTGTTCAGACAATACATAACACAAATAACCCTGACACCCCTTCCTGATCAGTTTACATGCTTTCATTGCAGATATCAAATAAGGTGGAGGCACTACCCCATTACCCACAAACACAATCTCTTTCTGTTCCGGTGGTTTAAATACTACTCGTTTTGTCACACAATAGATGGTGGCACAATATTTGGTCAACCAATCCATGCCCAGAATTACATCAAAATGCCTAAAGTTCAAGGGCAACAAATCTACATATAGGATAGCATCTTCAACACGCATATCACAAAACCGGTATATAGATTCACACAATACAGATTCCCCAGATGGAGCAGACACACATAACAGATATGGCAGTAATTCTAAGGGTCTATTCAGTCTAGATGCAAATGCATATGTCACAAAAGAGTGTGTGGATCCGGAGTCAATTAACACAAAAGCATCCTGATTACATATAGAAATAGTACCTGAGACAACTGCATTGGCATTCCGTGTATCGCCCGGAACAAGCGCAAAAACTCTCCCCTGTCTCACGGTGTCCCCGGTGATAGCGGGTCTTATGGTATTTCCCGGCTTTGGGATTGATGCAGTGGAACTAGCAGCCGTCTTTCCACCATTCTGATTACAATCTCGGGCCATATGCCCTTGTTTACCACACTTAAAACAGGCCCCTGACACACGGTAACAAACCCCATGGTGCCTTTTGCTACAAACATTGCACATGGGAGATGTGTCTTGGGAAGAATTCGAAGTATTTGAGGAGCCCGTATTCTGCTTTTTCATAAATTTCTTCTTTGAAAAGAAGCCTGGCCTTTTGTTGCCTTTCCATTCTGTTGTTGGCTTAGTCTATCTAGATATGTTGGCTTCTGATATGATGGCCTTGTCCAGCACCCCAATGTAGGTTTCCAGTTTCAAGACATTCACTCTTTCTAGGATGTCGCTTCGAAGCCCACCTTCAAAATGTCTCGCCTTCTTATAGTCTGTATCAATCACGTGTGGTGCAAACCTGGCCAATTCAGTGAATTTGGCCTCATACTCGGCTACAGTTATACTGTCTTGTTTCAGTTCCATGAATTCTGCTACCATATTCACCTAAAAAAAAAAATGAATTCTGCTACCTTCCTATCTCGGACACACTGCGAGAAGTACTTGTCATAGAAAATTTCTAGAAATTTTGCCCAATCAACATCCCTATGATTCTCACGCATTAACATCCACCATCTTCTGGCCTCGTCTTCTAGCATAAAAGTGGCTAGAAGCACCTTCTGTGTCTCCGAGCAAGGGAACACTTCGAATAGTTTCTCAATGCCGAGAACCCATGCTTCGGCTTTTAACGGGTCTAATCCACCATGGAACTGTGGTGGTTTCATTTTCTTGAACTCTTTGGTAAGAGCTATGGTTCGGTCATCATTCTGATTATCTGGCACAGGAGGTGCCGGAGGTGGAGGCGGAGGATGTGGCTGTTGCCACTGTTGTTGCCATTCCTGTTGTTGCCTCAATGTCTCTTCCATTTCTTGAATCAGTCTTTCCATTCTATCCAGTCTGGCAGTAGAAGATTCCTCTATCTCATCACCTCTTGTTCTCACCATAGTGATTAAACTTGCATTATATTTTATACAAAAGATTTACACGTATGCATATATTAAAGAGCATGCATATCTAAATAAATTGCAATGCAAAGAAATCATCACTTATAACACATAGTTGTTCATATTGAAACATTTAGATGCATTCTCGATACTATCAAAGTCAAACTTATCACATGAATGCATCCTAGGTCTTATCTAGACGCTTATTGCTCTTTTGGACAAGTGTGTGAGTTATTAACTCGTGCTCTGATACCACTCTGTCATGACCTGAACCCGCCCCCATGGGTTAAGGACATAACGGCCAGTAATCATGAGATTACCTACGGCCTCAAACCAAAACAGATGTATATTAACAGAGTTAATGGGGGCCAAATGAAAGCAGTTCAAAACTTTGTCCATAGAGCTGTGCTTACATGGCACATCCAAACAACCAAACATATATACATTAATAACTCACAACAGAAATACAGTAGCATAAGTTCTGTACAAACAGGATCATCCAAAAACTAAGTCAACCCATGGAAACTATACACAGATATATTAAAAGACTTCGCCAACATGACAACATAAAACAAAATGACAAAAAGGCGAAGGCGAGTCTCGTGCGTGAGACACGTGGGCTGACTCTCCAAAAACCTGGTTGCTCCATACAGACTTCACTGGGGCTGGGTCTGGACCTCTCTTGGCTCATCTACAAACACATGAATGAGCGTGAGTAAAAACCCAGTGAATAATATCAAATAAAGTAAATATATTGGAACATCATACATCAGACGGCCTCGGGCCCAATTCATTCATGTCAAACTGGCCTTTGGCCTTTTCAAACTCAAACTGGCCCTTAGGCCTTTCAAACTTTCCAATCAGACTGGCCCTTAGACCTTCCAAACTTTCATATCAAACTGTCCTTTAGGCCTTTCAAACTTTGTCCACATTCAAATTATTGAACTTTACAGGACTTACATAGAAGTAAGCAATCGGACAACAACATATTTCTGATATTACTCACAGTGATCGGCTTGTGGATTTGCCCTGGAGCTTGACCCTACATATCACATAACACATATGGGTCACAAATAATTCAATCCGTTCTTTAATTCACATATTCCTCTTTAGGCTTCATTCTTATCTCTCTAACTCAATTACAATGCTCAATGCATGCCTAAGAGTGCTTGGAAGTGAAAGAGAACGGAAAATGAAACTCAGAATGCATAAACAAATTTCAGAAAATAGGGTCCCCGCTCGAGCGTGGACTTCCCCGCTCGAACGGCCCTTGAGGCCTGCAAAAGTATTGGTTAGGTCGAATTTACGCTCGATCGCGAACTCTAGCGCTCGAGCGGAAGGCCTCTCTACATGGCTCCCCGCTCGAGCATGAACTTCCCCGCTCGAGCGGACAGCATGTCTGCAAAAAGTGCTGGATGCATCATTTTTACGCTCGAGCGTGAACTCAGACGCTCGAGCGAAAGTTCATCCTACATAGCTCCCCGCTCGAGCGTGAACTTCCCCGCTCGAGCGGACATCATGGTCTGCAGAAAATGCTGGGAGCACGAAATTCACGCTCGAGCGGCGGTTTCCACGCTCGAGCGGACATCAAATTTCTGGGTTTTCCAGAATGTGTTCTTGAGTTCAATTTCGACATTCCAACCACATTTCTTGCATATGATGGCTCCAATTTCACATATACTTGTACTAACATGGTACCAATACTAAAACACATCAACATGGAGCTCAATTTCTTGAATTACTTACATGCATGCCTCAAATTAACCCAAACTCATCGCCAATACACTAAATTCAAACATACAAAGCCTACCCTTCCATGATCTTCACTTGCATGTGAGAAATATTCATTCATATCAACTTAATTGATGAAGAGATGATCAAATACATGAATTTCAAACAAGATTCAACATGAATCATACACATTGTACTCAAACATGGACATTTATGGCAAATTCTTACGTGCATGTGTTCTAAAACTTCATGTTCAACAAAACCAACTCAACTCATGCTCTTGGTTGCAAACAACCCTTGAACACACAAGATTACACAAATTCAAACTTACAATTTCAAGATCAATGCTTACCTAGAGGCTCAATCTTCCCAATTTATGATCAAATCTTGAGTTAGACTTCAAATTTCCAGGCCTCAAGACCAAAATTGCACAATCCTTTCTCTCTCTCTCTCTCTCTCTCTCTCTCTCTCTCTCTACAGCTGGCCCTCTCTCTAATTTTGAGTCCAAGATGAGCCAAAATGCAACTAAGGAGAAGAATTGAGGTGTAGTGCCTTTCTACATAAGTCCCCACTAAGTCATAATTTAATAATAAGAATAATTGGGCACTAATTCACTAATTTAATCAACTTAATCTGGTCCGAATCAATTTTTCAATTAAACTTCACCGTAGGCTCTAAAAATTATGCCAATCACAATGGCGCAATCAATTTCGGGTTCTGTGGCCGATAAGGCCTTCAATTTAAATTCCAAAGTAGATAATCAAACAGATATTCCTACGGTGAACAGATAGAAATTCAAAACCACATATTTTCACATAATGGCCCACAAAATCATATCAAAACACATAATCACATTCGTATTAAGGACCAATTAGCATACTACAGAACAGGGGTATCACAATATTGGAAGTTTGAATAGGTGATCTTGAATATATAAGTAGAATCGATGAATTCAAATAATATCATCATGACTAATTTTTTTAAGTGAGTTTTCTTGTTTGTTACTCATTGCATGACAATGTGGGTTATTGTAACTAATTGGGATAGTTAGCTTGTTTCTAGTATATTGAGAGGTTTAACTTGGAACTTAGGTTGTTTGTAGTTTTAACTATATGTGCAGGTGAAAGGTCAGGCTATCTAACTTTTCATATACATTACTTACTGTTGAGAGATGCTTTGACTTTTGGGTGCGGCCCTTTGGAGGTATTGAATGGGTTTTGACTTCTTCAGCAACATGTGGTTGTGGTGTGTAAGTTATTATGATTAGAAAAATTTCCCCCTCAAACCACCCCCCAACACATACACACGGGCTCGCACGCGCGCGCACACACACAAAATACTAAAATAAATCTTGATATCAGATTTTAAGCCGAATATACTCCTGTAATTATATATATATATATATATATATTTGTATATATTTTTAAAAAATAGATTGTAATGCAATTATAGTTACTAGCTCCATCTGTGTTTGCATGGTTTGGGTGCAGCCAGGGAGTGTTGTACGTGTACTTCATAGTTGAGAGGGGGTCGGGTTGGGAAGAGGCATATAAAGGCATAGAGGGTGTGGTCTGAACATGTCTATTGATCACTACTTGGGTGTATTTTTGATGATTGTCCCCTACTGTATTTGAACTATCACCTTTTTGTGATTGCAATTATGCAGCCTGATTTGTTGAAAAATGGTTATTGTAGGCTCAAGTATATATGTAACAAGGAAGGACTAAAGGCAAGTTCCATTGCACTTACTGCACTTGTAGAGCATACCGGTGAGTAATAGCTCCTCCACAAAGGCATATCAACCTTGTGAATAAATTTTTCTTCCCTCCTTGAAGGTTTCTTGAATAAAAAGGCTAGTAGTTATAGAAAGATAACAAAAAAATAAGAAGAAGAAGCATTCAAATGGTAATTGACACTTAAAGAAAGAATAGCATTCGGCGAAGATCAAGTCTTTCTCATGAAAAGTTTCTTGGGATTTTTCTTCATACATGTTTATTCTCTTGATTGATCTCCTACAAACATAATTTGCATGGTTTATTGGTTCTTAGTTGGAGATTAGTTCTCAGATGGTTGGCCAGAAGGACACCTCAAAAAGTGTTTTTGACGTATGGACAGAGGTAAAACAATAATCTGTTAAACTGTTTAATTTTCATTTTTGGCATTATCAATTTGCATATAAATTCTTTCTTTTTATTACTATTACTTTTTTTTTTCTGGATAGATTTTTTAAAAGAGAAAAGTAAAATGAGAAAGGAAGACAGCTAGTGGCTGCAGTAGCATCTCCAATGAATTTGACTTTTTGCACTCCATGATTTCTAACCGGTAGGTTAAGAACTCCAGTTAAAACTTTCATTTTTTCTTTCATCATTTCTAGTGAAAGGTCATCTATCTTGACTATTCAATGATTGCCAACTATCCAGCGATGACTACAATTTAATTTTAGATAGGATCGATGAAAATAGTTTGCAACTTCACTATCATGATCCAGTTATGCGAAAGACTGTAAGTCATAATTGCAATAAAAACCTTTTGTGCTATAAAATCTGATATGGACCCATAAACTAGCTTCCCTTGACAAATAGGACTTGTGACAGCTGACAGCATGTAATTCGGACCCATAGGTTGGGAGTTAAAGCTGAATACGCCTTAAACTTAGTTGAAAGAGGGCATTCCGGGGGCAAAAATTCAAAACAGCCCTCGAACTACCGTGTGGCTCTCACGGACAGCTTCCCCTTGACAAATAGGACTTGTGACAATTGATGAAATGTAATTAGGACGCGTAGGCTTGGAGTTTGACCTGAAAACGCCTTAAACTTGGTCAAAAAAGGGCGTTTCGGGGTCAAAAATTCAAAATAGGCCCCAAACCACCATGTAGCTCTCACGGACAGCTTCCCCTTGACAAATAGCACTTGTGACAACTGACGACATGTAATTCGGACACATAGGTTGCGAGTTAGAGCCGAATACGCCTTAAACTTAATCGAAAGAGGGCGTTCTGGGGCAAAAATTCCAAACAGCCCCCAAACCACCATGTGGATCTCATGAACAGCTTCCCCTTGACAAATAGGACTTGTGACAATTGTCAGAATGTAATTAGGACGCGTAGGCTTGGAGTTAGACCCAAAAATGCCTTAAACTTAGTCGAAAGACGGCGTTCCAGGGACGAAAATTCAAAACAGCCCCTGAACCATCGTGTGGATCTCATGGATAGCTTCCCCTTGACAAATAGGACTTGTGACAACTGTCGGAATGTGATTAGGACACGTAGGCTTGGAGCTAGACTAAAAAATGCCTTAAGCTTAGTCGAAAAATGGCGTTTCGGGGTCGAAAATTCAAAACAGCTCCTGAACCATGGTGTGGCTCTCATGGACAGCTTCCCCTTCACAAATAGACTTGTGACAATTGACGAAATGTAATTAGGACGCGCAGGCTTGGAGTTAGACCCGAAAACACCTTAAACTTGGTCGAAAAAGGGCGTTTTGGGGTCGAAAATTCAAAACAGCCCCCAAACCACTGTGTGGCTCTCACGGACAGCTTCCCCTTAACAAATAGGACTTGTGACAACTGACGACATGTAATTCGGACCCATAGGTTGGGAGTTAGAGCCAAATACGCCTTAAACTTAGTCGAAAGAGGGCGTTCTGGGGGCAAAAATTCAAAACAGCCCCGAAACCACTGTGTGGATCTCACAGACAGCTTCCCCTTGACAAATAGGACTTGTGATAGCTATCAGAATGTAATTAGGACGCATAGGCTTGGAGTTAGACCCGAAAATGCCTTAAACTTAGTCGAAAGAGGGCATTCCAGGGGCGAAAATTCAAAACAGCCCTCAAACCACTGTGTGGATCATGGACAACTTCCCCTTGACAAATAAGACTTGTGACAACTGTCGGAATGTAATTAGGACGCGTAGGCTTGGAGTTAGACTGAAAATGCCTTAAACTTAGTAGAAAAAGGGCGTTTCGGGGTCGAAAATTCAAAACAAGCCCAAAACAACTTTGTGGCTGTCACAGACAGCTTCCCCTTGACAAATAGGACTTGTGACAACTGACTGAATGTAATTAGGACGCGTAGGCTTGGAGTTAGACCCAAAAACGCCTTAAACTTAGTCGAAAAAGGGCATTTTAGGGTTGAAAATTCAAAACAGCCCCCGAACCACCATGTGGCTCTCACGAACAACTTCCCCTT
This sequence comes from Camellia japonica, assembly GCA_030407325.1. Taxonomy (NCBI): domain Eukaryota; kingdom Viridiplantae; phylum Streptophyta; class Magnoliopsida; order Ericales; family Theaceae; genus Camellia; species Camellia japonica. The sequence goes on from JAPPVO010000013.1 coordinate 10,921,301, forward strand.
CACAAATAGCACTTGTGACAACTGACGGCATGTAATTTGAGCTCATAGGTTAGGAATTAGAACCGAATACGCCTTAAACTTAGTCGAAAGAGGGCGTTCCAGGGGCGAAAATTCAAAATAGCCTCCGAACCACTGTGTCGCTCTCACAGACAGCTTCCCCATGAAAAATAAGACCTGTGACAATAGACGGAATGTAATTCGGACCCATAGGTTGGGAGTTAGAGGCGAAAACGCCTTAAACTTAGTCGAAAAGGGACGTTCTGAGAGCGAAAATTCAAAACAGCCCCCGGGAGGGGAAAACTTGGGAGTAGGAGACATAGGTTGGGAGTTAAAGTTGGGAGTTAAAGTTGGAGACATAGGTTGGGAGTTAAAGTTGAAAATGACTTAAACTAAGCTGAAAAATTGCATTTCGAGAGGGGAAAACTTGGGAGAAACTTGTCGGACATGCAACATACGATTAGGACTATAATTATACAATTTTGAAAACATTATATACATTCAAGTTTTATATAATTTTCTTTTATAATTTGAAATGATAATGTTATTCAATCAATACTAATGGTTAATTTTATTTTTACAGATGGTTTTTGGCGTGGAAATGTGAATATTCTTTATTTGTTGCGGAGGACATTGCTTTTTTTTATAATCTGTTATTATGTTGTCCTTTGTTTTTTTGTGGATCACTATTGTTTGTATAGATAACTATTGGCGTCGTACAAATTAGTTTTGGCATAGAACATATTACATTTGGCGTGGTATAGATTACCATTTGACATGGTATTGTGGATATTTCTTTTTTTGTGTACAGAAGACATAGTTTTTGTATAATCCTCTGTTTTGTATAGAATTATTATTTAAAAAGTTAGATTATGCTTGGTTTGTATGGAATTTCTATTATATTTTGAATTTGACATTAAAAGTTAAATTTTCTTAGATTGTTATTATTTTGTTTATGTACAGGGTACATGTTGCATAGAATAAATATAGGGCAAAATTAATATAAAACAAAACTGAAGAAAGTTTTTGGTGACTAAACATTTAGTAGCCAAAAAGAAGTGAAGTTGTTGACGACGAACCAAATTGGTAGTCAAAAGGAAATCAAGGTTTTTTGGCAACTAAATATTTGGTAGCCAAAAGAAATAAAAGATTTTTGGCGACTAAATAATTAGTAGCCAAAAAAAAAAAAAAACGAAAAATAAATTTTATAAACGTGACCAGTGACTATTCTTTTTTATAAACGTGATGTAATTTGGATGGTTTATTTATGGATGATGTAATGTGGATGTAAATTTGATTTTGGTAATCCATTTATGTGTAGATTATTGATGTGTAAGGTTGTAAATTTGATTTTGGATGCCAATCTATTCGGCATAAAATGCATCCATAGTGCAAGAGTACAGAACAATTGATTGCACAAATGATTGTCAGATTGGAACATGCCTAGTGCCTAATAGATTCACTATGATTTGATTGTAAACAATATTGAAGCAAATTATACAAGGACGCCAAAGTTTGGCATGTTTTTTTTTTGGTTTGTCATGGCCATGGGCTCCAAAATGATTGGCTGATTGATTGGTGTTTTCACTTTTTTTCGCAAGAATTGATTGACTAATAGGTCCCCAATCAATTTTCAAATCGATTGGAAAATGCACTGCCTTGGTAGAAATCAATTGGCCAATCCATTGGCCATAATCCAAATAAACGCTAAAAGCCAAAATCTTGAGTGTTTAGTCAGGCTATGGGCTTCCAAATTAGAAATGAATATAATGACAAGGTTTGAAGTTAACAAATTGTATCATTCACAATCTCCTCATAAATTACTATTCAATACATTAAACATCAAGCAAAATACATCATATTTCAAACATCAAGCAACTTATCCTCATTGACAATTTTCAAAAATTTAGAAGAAAAAAAAAAAGAAAAAGAAAAAAAAAGGCAATATACTACCATATTTCAAACAATAAACAACCTGGTGAGGTCATATTCACCAAAACACCAACCATAAGAATTTTTTTATACACGAAACATATCATACTAAACTCCCAAAAGTAAGCAAAAAGTGTTCATAAACAAATTGGGACAACCACAAAACCCATAACATATTCAACTATCAATTTAGTCTAAGCATAGTAAAACAATGAAAAGGCCAAGGTCAAGGCTCCTTAGAAAATTCATCTCCGCCTTCAACATCTTCTGTTCCCGACTCTTCTTCATCTCCCTCATCATCATCATCATCTTCATCTCTTCCCAACTCTTCTTCGTGTCCCTCATCCTCTCCTTGTCTTCCATCCTCGTGAGGGGTATCTACATTTTTTTTGCCAATTCAATGTCACTTGCACAGATTTTAGAGATATCACTCTTTTCTTTCTCCTAGATCTCTTCTGAAATTCTCAAACATTGAATGTCGTCCTCCTTAAATTTCAAACCAACATGCAACTCTTCCATCTTTGAGTTTAAGCTCTCCATATCCAATCTGGTAGCAGATACAGTTGCTTCCAAATTCTTGATCATAGCATCTGTGTGAAAAACAAGAAGCAAGTCTATTAATAAAAATTTAGATCAGAAGCCAATTGCTGTTATCATGTGATAAGACTTACAACTCCTAGACACTAACCCACATGCAAAAACACTTCTGCAAGCACATAAGTATAGAAGTAAGCCTCTGCTTCCAATTGGAATAGCTTATGTAAAACTCCAAATGCATTAAAATTCATCAAATAAATCATTAAGTTAAATATGTGATATTACTACTATCACTAATATGGGAAGAGCGTGGTGCGCATAGCAGCAGCAGCAAACTGGTAATAGAAACCAAGCTCAATTCAACTCACTCAGCACTCCTTATTGTTACAACAACTATTCAGATTTTTTCAAATGTTAATGATATTATGACAACCCATATTTTGGTCAAATCTATTAATTTCTCAAATAAGGAAAGGTGGTCACGTGAGGCATGGACCTCGGCTGCACCTTACTCTAGGCAAGATGTGAACCATTAGTTATGTTAACCTCAAAGTGTTTTCATGCAGCTTTTTTAGGATGCAAGCTTTAATTTGCTACTCATTAATACATTATTTCAATGAATTGGTCTTGAACCAAAGTAATTTGAGTCTTAATGGGATAGCCAGTCCAGAAACAAACCATAAACAGAAGTAGTCAATGAAGACGCTACCTTTTTCCTCAATGACATTGGTAGTTTTGCACTGTTCATCTCTGAAATATTTCTCCCTCTCCTCTTTTTCAATGTTGAGTTCTTTCAACTCTCTTTTGCCTACATTCAGAATTCAAACACATTTCATAACTTTGAAAAGAAGTAAAGCAAATGGAAATACCTGGTTCTTTGCTTACAAATTTATGATAAGCTTCTGTTTGGCAGCATCAACAGTTCTTATTGTTGGAAATTATCTGAAAACTTTTTATGATATAGGAAATAAGGATAACTTACAATTTCCAATAGTTTCCTCTGAAGACTCAAATCTCAAAGACAACGTCTTCATTTGGTTGTGCAAATTATCAAGAGCTGCTGCACTGGAAGATAGCTTATCTTCAAAAAATTCCTTGCCTTTCTTAGCTGTTAAAGTAGATGTAGAATACTTACAACTTTGAAAAATATCATAAAGCCAGTTGTCAGAAAGTTGAATAAACTAAAGAATACCTACCATCATGAACCTCATTGTGCCAACACAGTTTTTTTTTTTAGTCAGGCATTTTTTTCAAACAGTTAGAGGACCTTTAATATCAGATAACATTTACAGACTACCATCTATTACATATATACAGATATACATAGCATGTATATATTGATGAGAAATAAATATATAGGAGAGGCTGAAATGTCCAATTGAAATTAAACTAATTTGAATCAAATTGAATATTTAAAGGATAAAATTAAAATTAGAGGCTGAAAGTGGCATGGACTTATTTTAGGAAGCATAAATGTATTTTATCTGGAAAACAAATTAACAACTTTTAGGTTCAAGATACTTACATGGTCCAGTAGGAGATTTCCATGCCTTTCTTCCATCTTCCTTACCTGCAACGACAAATAAGAGCAATGATCCAAATCCAAAAACAATTTCAAAATGGAAACAACAAAAAAGTGCTAGAAACAACTGCATGTTCTAAAATTACTACTAGATGATGCACTAACCTACTTCCTGTAAGTCTCTGTCTGAGTTTTCAACACATGGTACTGTTACAAAATTCATGAAGCTTTGGATAGTTAGCTAAATTGATGCAAAAAAATTCCTATGTATTCATTCTAGACACAAGAGGAGAGATTATGAGGGAGTAGGAGAAAGCATTGAAGCAACAAAAAATGGGAAACTCACACAAGGAGAATAGGAAGATTGAAATGACGTTATCTATATAAAAAAAGTGCAAAAGAATAATTTAAAACATAAGGGCAAAAAAGCCCAAAAAGGTTGTTCACACCAACTGTATAGACAAAACAAATCATTAATGAGCCTCTAGGGTGGTCCAGTGTCAGGCCCTTATGCCCAGCTCACCGGAGTTGGGGGTACAATCCCCAGCTCTACCAATTAGTGAAGCTGTATCGCAAGATAATTTTATAGCTTTCAAAAAAGGTCTCCAATGAAATTTTGATGAAATTGCAATAAATCAATGGAAAAGATATGAAAAGGAGATAAAATGGAAAAAAAAAAAAAATTTGTGACTTGAATTGGAAACCAATATCTTAGATCACAAATAAAGGGTTCTAGATCTTTAAGAAAAGTAAAAAAATGTATGTGCCTGGGAGTTAAGTTCAAACACACTCATCATCATGTGCCAATTGGATCTATAGAATGATGTGGATTTGCAAAAAGAAAAAGTAACACTTTTTCCATGACTTCAGTCAATGAGCAATCAATTGCAGCATTTACTGTTACCAACTTGATGCATTTAGATGCATATGCATTTTTTGACTATGTTAACCACGCAACACTATGTACCATAAATCATAACAGACCTTATAAAAGTCCTATAAAACAAGCTAGATTTCACACTTGGCTGCTAACCTTTGCTATAGAGATTACAAAAAAATGGGATCTATTTTGCACAAAAAACTGTAAATGTAAAGGTGAGAAAAAAGAAGCGACGATGAAGAAGAAAAATAATTGAAGGAAAGAGAAGAGGAACAAAATTCTACCTGTGAACCACACAATACGATAGTTCTCAACCATCTAAGCCTGCAACTTTTACCACATCGCTTCAAACCTACATTTATGAAGACAAAAAAAAAAAAAAAAAAAAAAAAAAAAAAAAAAAAGAAGAGAAGAAAGAAGAAGAAGCAATCTCTTTTTCTCATTTCTTCCTACTATCATTATACTATTTAGCTTCTAAATCGAAATTTCAAATTTATTCTGCTCATGTTTAAAAGAATCAAGAACATTCTTAAGTTGAAAAAAATTTCAATTGTAAGTTAAGTAATCTCAATTTTTTTGGGTTAAAAAAGTTGAAAACATCAAATAATCTAGAATCTAGAATTGTAATCAAACACCATTAATTGACCTTTTTTAATCAATAGAACCTAAGGAAGTAGTTTATTTCTTTTACTTGTTTTTCTGACCTTTGTTCTATTTTGTGGACAAACAATCAAATGAAGAGACAAAAAAAGTCACCCAAACAATCCTTCCCCTTCCCCTCCCCTCACCCCTCACTACAACAAATTTGCTACTCAATAGATATTTCAGCTTTTGTTTCACACTACTGTACAATTCCAAGTAATCTCTTATGGTCAACCATGACAATAATTTGAATTTTTGTTGCACAACACTGCAAAAATGCCCAAGTCCTTCAATAAAAAAACTGAAACAAATTTAAAATTCAAGGTCTGTTTGTTTGCCCATAAAGTGTAGGTGGAAAGATAATGAAACATTAATTGATAAACTTATGTACTTGCAATTCTTTAGCATTCAGTAACTAAAATTACTCATCATGAGTTCATTGATAGAGATCAGTAGCATTCTTTTTACACTCTCTTCTCTCATTACACTCTCCTATCTCATCAATTCTTAATAACCCCAGAAATTGTCATCTCTACCTAGACCAAAACGCAATAAAACTCAAACCCTAGCACAATTTTTATCTACAAATTTAAACAATTCTCTTATCACACTTCCAATCATAATTGACCAAAAAAAATTTACATGTATAAGCAATATATAGGTCAAAATAAAGAGACCCATTCTTCTAATTGAAGACAGCCAAATAGGGGCAAAAAGAACTTCCTTCTTCTTCTTTTTTTTTTTTTTTTTTTTTTTTTTTTTTTTTTTTTATCTCTTCATTTTCTTAGCAACCAAATAGAAATTTAAATTGAGGAAGAGAGAAAGAGACCTCGAGGGCGTGCTTGTAGTGCCGAAACCTGCGGAGGTCACCGGAGATGCGTCGGAGGTCAGAGGTGGTAATTTTGCGGCCTTCGGAGGCCCATTTTTAGAGGATGTTGGAGGCGTTGCGTTTGGGGAGTTGGAGGCATTGCGTTTGGGAATTTGAGCCTGAATATTTTGCTCTTGAGATCATCGTCTTCGCCATTTCCATCTTGATGTTCTTCATCCTGAGAAGTATGACACTCTTCGACAAGAACTTAATTTCTCGTTTTGCTTGATGAGGAGAGAGGTATGGAGAGAGTCCTTTGGCCTCTACAATTTCTGCAAAAAAAAAAAAAAAAAAAAATTGTGTAAGGTTGATCATGCCGATCGTAGGAGGAGTCGATTCGTTGCTTGTGATCGGCATTTTCTAAGTCTGAGAGAGAGAGAGAGAGCACAAGTACAGCACTTGTGAAGAGAGTGTTGTGTGGATATATATCTATATGTACATGAATATGTATAAAATACTTTTGATTGTTTTTTTCTTTTTTTAAAATTTTTTTGGTGTTTGGAGCTCAAAATTTTCATTTGGCGCTACTTCTTCTTCTTCTTCTTTCTTCTTCTTTTTTTTTTTTTTTTTTTCAGTAGTACCTTTGACAACAGCAATTGCGTGTCGTGGAAAGTACAATATTTTAAACAACTGGCTTTTTGTGAACATATTCACAAATTATTGCATTACAAGAAAGTAATCAAAACTTCTTTATCGCTCTAAAAGTTGACCCAAAATTTATAGGCAGAGGAAACCAAATAATCTCATCAAAGAAAATCACAAATAAAGAGCTATTAATAAGTGGTGTTGATTTTCCTAACTATAATTACATATTTGGAGCATCCATGTGACAATTGCGGAAAAGGGAGGGGAAAAAAAGTCCGAGATAATGTCCACATGAGATTGTACAATATAAATCAGCTTATAACATATCCCTCATGTCAGTCATTCCTAGCATTATCCTAGACAAAAATATTTTTAGAAAAAAACATACCCGCATATCTTTATTAAAAAATTATAAATAAGGACATCATACCTCAAGACAAGATCACAAGGCCAAGGTACATGGATCCACAAAGACACAAAAAAGATATGAATCCCCTGCAGGTACAGTTCTTCAAAATTAGAGAGCAAGAAATATCACAGAGTTGCCGGGGGCTCTGTGTTATTTTACCAGAGAAGACAATTCATGCACTTCCAAATGATAAAAATGCTCACCAAATAACACCCCATCCAACACCATTACGGGGACAAGGACAAAATTCTGTAAACTTCTAGTTTTTTGAAAACAAAAAAATAAGAAGCGACATATTTTAACTACTATTCTTTTTCTTCTCTGTTTTATTTCTTGAAGAGTTAATAATCCTAAATGGTGAAGTTCATCCCCTTGTTTGTCTAATTTGTACTCTAAATGATTTTGAGAATACCTTTTTAATCTTTAATTGACTACTTAATGAGAAGTGACATATTTTAAATTAAAATGAGGGCCATTCAAATCACTCATTAATCAAAGTAATGAATGAGAATGACTAGGCCATAGATTACTAACCAAGAAAAAGATAAGAAAAGCACGAGATATTTTTCATCAATTTGAAAACACTTTTCACTCTAATCTCGATCGAATCAATACTAGTCATTAGCATTTGTGTCTATTAATTACCTTATTTTTTGAGTTGTATCAACATATTCAATCCATTGTTCTACAAATGTGTGTGTGAGAGAGAGAGAGAGAGAGAGAGAGAGCACTTGAATCACATACTAATCGTTGACTATATTGAGTAGATGTGCATAAAGAAAATATCATTCTTGCGGAGTGTATTGCATTTAAGAGCATGCATGCCTTTAAAGGACTTTACACAAACCAAAAGGAATTTGTCTAAAAAAAAGAAGAGAGACTAACATGCACCTTATGATTGCTTAATGTATGCAAACCAATCATGATTACTGAAGGATAGTCAGATGATCATGCAATCATTAGCTCCATCAGCATCACAATTACTATCATATGGGCCTCTTCTTTCACCAACCTATTTCCTCTATTTTATCTTTTATATATAATACACATATTACTACTATTATTATGCAAATTTAAAATTGACAAAGAAAAGAAAATAAAGTGTTACAGGCATCCCCAAACGCTCAGGAGTTTTTCAAAACCAAGCCTAATATGATAACATCAAGCAAACAGCATCCGTACACTCAAATTAGCTTCATTCAGCAATTGAGCAACCAATGAAGAATTCACAATCCCTTAGCTCCCAAATCAAGATAGCAGAAAAATCATTCTCCTCGTAAAGAATTTAGCTGCATCATTAGTACACATAAGTAGCTAATTAATGTTTCAGTATATATGGGTCACAGATATATTCCAGTCAAAAGAATACAAGTTTGCCAGTTTTCAAATGCCATTCTTTACATTTTACATGAACGCATTCTGGCTCTAACATCTTCCATAACTACTTTAATAATAATATCCACATGTTTCCTCTTTTTTTCATGAAAAATTAGTCATTTCTTTCTCTCCATCTGTGGTAGAAGGCTATCTAGGTCTACAAACATATATTCCCCAATTCAATTAGCCCAAAAAATTAAGAAATTTAGTTAACGCTTTAGAGCTCAACCTATATTGTTAAAACCTCACTTTTGTATAATATAAACTAGCAAAAATGTCAATACTCCTTATTTGCAATCTTCCCAAAAATTTTGCAAGTTAAATTAGATGGGAAAAAAACTTAAATCAAAGGACACTAGGGTAACTAAGATGATTCAGTTCTATGGATATAGATAAGATGGTAGCATCAAACGATCCATAGGGAAAAGTTGTTTACTAATGTCCATAGATGCAGAAGTAATTGTGGGGAATTTCATTAAAAGTAATAGTAGTCAGAAAACTATGAATTTGTGGGTGAATGTAAATCATATAACTTCAATTGTTTGGTTTATGTGTCATGCATATTCACAACTACAATACTTGAAGAAATTGTTCATACACGAATGAAGAAATTGAAATTAATATCTGAATGGCTAGCAGATGGGAACGATTATGACCAAATGATGTTAAAAAACTGTTCTATTTTCAACTCAAAATTATATAGATAATGAAAATTACAAAAGGAATAGAGAGGAGGGCCGAAAAGGGGGCCTTGTAATTACTGGGGTGAAAATGTTACGGATATCATTATCTGATATTAGCCACGTGCATCCAATTCAATTCAAGTTAAATTCAATAATATGTTCCAAAAGCCTCTCTTGCCTTTAACCAAAACCCAAGTTCTTTTTTCTTTGTTTTATATGATTATTATTTATTACTTTTCTAAAGTTTTTAAGTTCCATGCAAATGACTTTTTTTTTTCTTTTTCGTATTCATATTGCAAAAGCTTCGAGCATTCTTTGTATCACATAATTAGTATGAAATCCCGTAGGCCTTCAAAACTAGAGAAAAAGGCAAGTTGGGTTCCATGTGAGCAGAACTCATAGGCATGTTCTTTCCAAGAAAACAATCACCTTACCAAATAAAATTATAATAATTTTAACAACAATTAAAATAAACAATGCTTTTTTTAGGAAGGTAGGTCCGCAGATAATGTGGCCTGTAGTATATGCATCTCAAATTCATTGTACTATGCTGAAAATTATTATGTTGCTGCATATGGAGAGGTTATAGTGTCTTCGACTATGCTCAAATATTATTATGCTGCTGCACATGGTGGTCAACTAAGAAATGCAAAACAAATGTGTAAAGATGTTCTTTTTCTCCTAATTTCATCACAAATCTATGGAACACACCAAAAGATTTTATCAACAAAACAATTTAGTGTTGGACTCATGCAATGCATTGGATAATTAATTTTAAGCAGCCATTTCTTGCTAAGTATATATTATAATACATTTAAACCACTACATGACAAATTTATTTTGTAATTCCAAAACACACCATTCAGTCAATTAAACAAAACATAAGTGCACAGTTAAGACTAGTACCAGTAACCCAGGAAACCCACATTGAAGATGACTATATCATACTCACATTTGAACAGAAATGGAGAGAAAAATTAGGGCAAAGATGAACTGTCCATCTTCTGATTTCGTTTCTGACGCGTTAATGTGCCTCGCCGCCTGATCTTTCTCATCGCAATTAGCCCGTCTGAGATCGTTGTTCTGATGAGTCCAACGGTAATCCTTTGTAGACAAAGGTTCTGAAACAGTTGAGGGGAGTGTAGGGTCTGGATTTGAACATATGGCTTGTGGAGGGATTGGAGAAGATTGAAGGTAGGGTTAGGGTTTTGGAACCGACGACGAGAGTGGAGAAGACGAAGTAAGGAGAAGAGAATAGGAGAAGAGAGAGAGGGCGGTGAGGGAGGAGGTGTGGTAGCGGCAGTGGTGGTCGCCGATGGCGGCACCAGACGCGATGACGTAGGAGGCAGAAGAGATAAAAGAGAGAGGAGAGTGAAAGGGAGTGTTAGATTGGGGATTTGAGATCGTGAGAAACAAAAAACCCAGGAGGGGGGGTTGGTTTGGGAAACGAATAAAAATTTATTTTTTTTTGTTAAAATATATATATACTTTTTTTTTTGTAGTTAATGATTTTTTTTTCATATTTTTTTATATTAAGGTTGAAAATTTATTTGTTTCATTTTTATTTTAATGAAAAAAATTTATTTTTTTTATTTGGTAGAAGTAGGGGTAATATTTTAATGCAAAACATTTTCTGTTAAAATAAAGTTAATTTTTTGTGGTCAATGGAAAATATTTTTTTGCAGCCCATTTTTTTTGGTTACTATAAAACAGGAACTAATTTTTTGTAGTAGAGGAGAGGGAGCGACAGTGGTGGTGAAGGAGATTAGTGGTGAAGTTGTGATAGTGGTAGAGGAAATGGAGTAGCGATAGTCTAGGAGAAGTAATGGTATTAGTAGTGGCAGTAGTAGTGGTGGTGGTAGTGGAGTGGTGGCGATGGTGGTAGTAATGGTAGTCGTAGAGGTGGAGTGGCAACAGTGGTAGTAGTGGTGGTAGTGGAATGACATTTGCAGTAGTGGTGAAGGTGGTAGAGGAGATGTGTGATGAGAGAGAGAGATACGTAATGCCCTCAAAATAATACATATAAACCCAACATTCATGATATTCATAGACAAGAGAATAAAGCATATTTCCATTCATCAGAGTATTCTTACAAAAAGTAATACATGTTGACAACAAAAGTAAATGCCCTGTAGGCTTACAACTTTCAAAGTCAACACTTGGTTACAACAAAAAAAGAGTTCTAACTCTCTACACAAATAAGCCCTTGGCATTAATTTACATGTATCACCAAAATAATAAAACAACCAAAAGAGTCTTCAACTCCCAAAACCATCCAAGCTAAGGCCTTGGAGGTGGCATATCGCCTGCACCTGAAAATGATGTCCCATATAAGGTGAGCCAACGCTCAGTAGAGATATGCTAAACATAATATGAACAATAACTAAAACATTAGCTTTTGATTAATGTTTAACCCATATAAACAAACAAACATCTTTTTCCATTTCATTATCCAAACCAATTCATAGATATGGTTCCCTATTCAGCCAGACAGTTCATAATGAGCCTACCACTCATATTAACAATACTTCAATGATTCAATTTCAAATGAGACTACAAGTCATATTACGATCATTTCAATACTTCAATTCATCTATGTTATGCAAACGCTATTAGGATTTCGGGACTTTCACCCTGGACACTCCGGCCAACTTAGTTATCACTAGAGTCCATCCCCTATCTCCTCCCAAATCCGGTTTAGGAGTCCATCCCCTATCTCCTCCCAAACCGTGGAGTACATCACCTATCTCCTCCCAAATTGTGGAGTACATCCCCTATCTTCTCCCGAACAACATACATATACAATGTATTTAAACACTTATCATATACAGTGATCAAGCAAAACACATATTCAATGTGTTATTCCATCCGTCATATTCAATGACATACTCATATGATTAGTTTTAATTCACCTAATCATTATGCAGTGTCTATAACAATCAAGACTATCCTCCACCGATAGCCCAAAACAATTATTTCTAAACAGATAACGAATTATCAAACAAATAAATTATCTACAATTTCAAAGGTGAGTGATTAATCTATCCAACTCCACCATTAAATCTCATAATTACCCAATTTCATTATTTCCAACTCAATTTCATATTTCCATAACTTTCCCAAATTAATTACACAAATTAATTCGTCACAATAAATTAGGGCTTTTCTCCCCCTTTTCTCAACATTGACCCAAAGGTCCAAATATCATCAATAAATATTAATAACCTCATTTTAAGACCCAAAATACACATGTATGGGTCAAAAGAACAAAACCCCTCTTTATACATTTTGAAACCCTAACACCCAAAATTTCCCAAGTTCAACATTAAACCAAAATGACTACATGTTTATATCAAAGACCATAAACATGAGTAGTTATCTCTACCTCAAATGAAGAGACCCAAAGGAGATGATGAACAAACTTGAAGTGCTCCAAACCCACAACTTTTCGGATCAAAATGGAGGTCTTGGAGAGCTCTAACACTTTAATGAAGGCATAAGGGTTGGATCTCACTAAACCAAGATCAAAATGTAGAGAGAGAGAGAGAGAGTTCTAGACAGAGAAGCTCTCAAATTAGGGTTTTGAAGAGCTAGAGAGAGAGAGAGAGAGTCGAAAAGTGATTCAAAAATGGCTTCCCTCGGACTGATATACTACACAGCCCGCTCGAGCGTGGAACGCCCTGCTCGAGCGTCAGACACAGACTCCCGCTTGAGCGTGAGCGTCGAATGCACACTTCTAGAAGTTCTGTAGACAAAGGTCCCCGCTCGAGCGTGAAAGTGGACGCTCGAGCATCCGATGACCTGCATGAAAAGTACTGAAGGTTGAATAATCCCGCTCGAGCGGAGGAGCAAATGCAAAGGTCCCGCTCGAGCGTCAAAAGCCCCGCTCGAGCGTGAAGGCCAAAATCTGGGCATAAACTATTTGTTTCTAAACATAACCAACCTATTTCAAACTTGCCCAACACAACCCAAAACTCAAATACAAAGAGTAAAGGATGGAAACGAGAATATGACAACAACACACATCCACGGAACCGAATCCGGAATACAATAAACAATAAAGGGAAAATCGGGATCGCTATAGATAAGTGAGAGACAGATAGAGAAGAGAGAGATAGAGATAGAGACAGAGATAGAGTGATAAGCGAGAGAGAAACAAAGTGGTGGCTAAAAATGCATTTTCTTGTAGTGGATCGATAAATCCAAAGAGAGCTCGATAAATAGAAAAGAGGAGAGGGAGAAAGTGAGCAAGGCGAACACATAAACATATATTTGCAATTGATCAAAGAAACAAAAATTTGAAGTACCAACACAAAATACTCCTCGAATGACCAAATTTGGAAATTAACATATGCTCAAAACGAAATATGGTGGCTAAGAGAGAGAGAGAGCTATTAGGGCACGATGGCAGGAAGCAAGAGAGGATGTAGAGGGACAACAAAAGCAATGGAAAACGGGCTTACCAGTGGGATTGGCTGGCGGTAGCGATGGGTCGTGCGAATGTAAGGATTGTGGCAACGGAAGGGGTTCCGCTGTATTCAAAGAGACGGTGCCAACGGTGGCATGGTGCCATAGTGATTACAGGGCGGTGAAGGTGTGTGAGGTAGAGATTGCTAAGAGAGGGAGTCAATTTGTAAGAAATTAGGGCAAAGAATAAGATCCAGATAAAGAAACGGAAATCAACTTACCTGGTCAGAATGAAATACTCCAAGTTCGTGAATCAGCGGTGTTCACTTTGGATTTCAGGCAGTACAACGGTGGAATGGAAGTAACAAAATCATTCGTGAGGGAGGAGGAATGAGAGGAAGTAGTCGTGTGAGAGAGAAGGAAAGAAAGAGACATGAGAAACGTAGGAGGGATTAGGGGCAAAATTTGGAGGGTCCTAAATTTTGAGAGAGAATTTCAAATTAACGTAAAATTTTATGATTTTTTTTTTTTTAGATGTGAAAAATATGTTATGTTTCTTATATTAATATTTTGTAATTATTATTTTTTGATTATAATTTTTTTTATTGGAGTTTTATGACTCAGCTTGAGGAATTAAAAAAAAAAAAAGTATAAAAATTCGATACATTTAAAAGTATAACTTTTAGTAAAAAAATTAAAATTACACCAAATATAAAATATAAAAATATCATTATTTTTTTTAATAGATTTTTTAAATAAATATTTTACTTTTTAATTATATCTAGATTAACTGCATTTAAAAATTAATTTTTTTAATTAAAATATTAATAAAATTCACTTAAATTAGTTTTTCAATGACAGTGACGGTGATGATGGTAGCAATAACATTAGTGATGATTGTAGTTACTGTGAGGTTATAATAGTGTATGTTGATGTTTGTGTATAAATATTTATAAATTCAATTAGCATTAAATAATTATGTAAATTTATGTGAGAAATTCGTCATAATTTAAATGACTTTAATCCTACAAACTCAATTATAATTGGATTAAAATGGATTGGAGAAACGGTACCACCTCTTACACCAACACCACCAAATTATGAAAATGGCTTGTGAATAATATATACTTTGCAAAAAAATATAAAAATTCTTGTTTAGAATTATCTTGAAAATATGAAGAATGGGTATGTCAACAAACATGTCATACCTGTACCGAGTAGTTACCGAATTATTTTAAAATTTCACTCAATTTTAAAATTACTATCAGTTAATCAAGTCTATTGAAATTAATTAGGGTAATAAACTAGTTACACACTACAAGAAAATTGCACATTTGGAAACTAAATTTTTAGTCGCTAAAAATCATTTTTAGTCGACGAATGTAATTCCCAATTAAATTATTTAGTCACCCAGTTGGTCGTTGAGTAATTGTCGGGAAACGTATTGGCGACTAAAATTATTTTAGTAGCCAATGAATACCATTCGGCGACTAATAATTTAGTCACCATAAATTTTTCTATAAATTTAATTTAAACTTTTATCGACTAAATTTTTAGTCATAGACAAATTTTATCACTACTATGTTTTATTTAGTGATTAAAATATATAGTCACCAATTCTTTTTTCCATTATCAACGACATTAATTTTGTAGCCAAACATCTAATTGACTCCTTTAGCTAGCAACCAAACTTTTTTGTAGGCAAAAGATTGTAGCTTTTTTGGTAATCTATAATAGAAATTTGAAATATAACAGAAATTCCATACGAATCAAGCATAATCCAACTTAAAATAATAATTCTATACAAAACGGAGGATTATACAAAAATCATATCTTCTGTACACAAAAAAAGAAATATCCACAATACTATGTCAAATGGTAATCTATACCACGCCAAAAGTAATGGTGGCGTTTGGTAACACTTACGTTTTCAGTTTTCAGTTTTAGTTTATATTTACAAAAATTTAAAAAACTCAAATAAAAACTTGTTTGGCAAATTTTTGATTTATAAATCAGTGGTCTCAGTTTATAAATTTGGCCAAAAATGTAAACTCAAAACATGAGTTTATGTTTTGAGTTTTTTTTTTTTTACCACCCAACACTAGCCACCACCAGCCACCATTTTCCACCACCGTCTTCCACCACCACCACCCACCCCCCACCCCCCACCACCACCTGCTACCACCACTCACCACCTACCCTGCACCCACTAGCCACCACCACCACCCCCCCACCACCACACCACCACCACCACCCACCCACCTGCTACCCACCCGCACCACCAGCCACCAGCCACCTGCCATCACCGCCACCACCACCCACCACCCACCACCACCGCCACCACCACCACATCACCCACTACCCACCCGCCACCACACCCACCACCCACCTGCCACCACCACCCGCCATCACCACCACCACCACCACCACCACTACCCACTCGCCACCACCGTCACCCACCCACCACCATCCGCCACCTACCCGCACCACCACACCCACTCACTACCACCACCATCCGCCATCCACCCACCTGTCACCACTTTCCACCACGTCTTCCGCCGCCACCACCCGCCACTTGCCACCACTTTCCACCACCGTCTTCTGCCACACCACCCACCCACCCGCCACTTGCCACTACTTTCCACTACCGTCTTCTACCACCATCACCCACCACTGCCACAATTTTCCACTACCGTCTTTCACCGCCACCACCACCCGCCATCATTTTCCACCATCGTCTTCTGCCGCCACCACTCGTCACCACCCACCACCCGCCACCACTTGCCATTTCTCACTCTTTTTTATATTTTTTAAATTTTATAAACATTTTGCCTAAACCAAACGCGTTTGTAGTTTATGTTTTTCTAAAAAGAAACAAAACAAATAAACAAAAACCAGTTTATAAATTTTTGTAAATATAAACTGAAAACGTAAACGTTATCAAACAGGCCCAATATGTTTTATGCCAAAAGCAATTTGTACCACGCCAATAGTTATCTGTACGAACAATAGTAATCCAAAAAAAAAACGAAGGACAACATAACTTTTTTGACAAAGTTTAAGGCGTGTTTTACTCTAACTCTCAACATACATGTCCTAATTACATCCCATATCACTACTAAAAGCCAGAGCTTTTGCGATGGTTGTAAATGTCACAAAAAGTTCGCATATAGTCGCAAAAGACTTTTTGTGACGGAGTAACGACGGGAAATGGGAGGTGGCGGAAGGGAGCGTGACAAAAAGTATTTGCGACGGTTACAAACCGTCGCTTTCTTGTAGCAACAACTAGTCAATAGTTTTTGCGACTGTTAACCTGACACAAAAAAAGGAAGAAAAACTTCATTTTTAGTGACGAAGTTGATTGCTATCGCCAAAAACCTTTTTTGTTACGGTATTTGACATCGCAAAAAGTATTATTTGCGATGGTCTAAAACATCACAAAAAAAGTAGAATTAAATTAATACTGTTTCTGCGACGATTTAAACCGTCGCAAATAAATCTTTTGCGACAGTTTAAACCGTTGTAAAAGATTAGAACTAATATATATATGCAACAGTTTAACCAATCGCTAATAAAATGTAAGGAAATGATGATTACATTAGCGACGGTTTATTATTGTCGCAATAAAATTATTTTCATAAAATCATATTTTATTAATTCATTCACTGTACAAATTATTAATATTTTCTAAAATACAATACATCTACATCCACATCCACATCCACATCCACATGAAAAGTCACATTCACAAAATCAAATAAGAATAATATATATATATATATATATACCTTGTAACAATTGTCAACCAAATATTCTTTACAAAAAATATAAAACCTCCAACAATGCTAATAATTTTTTATATTCCAGAACTCAAATTTTTAGTATCGACAATACAAATAAAAAAACATATATACTGTAACTTGTTTTGATATCAATATTAAGCTCCAATATCGATATGTGAAGATATCATCACGTACTCAAAAGGGTTGCATCTGCAAAAAGAAAGAAAAATTCATCATTTACAACATAATTAATTTCAAGCTTGTAGAAAATGTAAAATATTTGATATTTATTTCTACAAATAAATAAATAAATAAGATTGTAAACTCCAATATTGATATGCGAATATATAATCATTTAATACATGAGGGGGAAAAAGAAAAGTGAAGAGCAATAGAGAGAGCACAACCCAATAAGATGTAGTAATATTAAGATATTTTCTTCACTCAAAGTATTATTCATGTGACAAATATAATTATAAAAATAATAATTAAAAAAAAGGGCTTGCATGGCCATAAACAACCAGTGGAATGACTCACTTGAAGATAATGTACACCATTTATTTTTGTTGGTGTATTTACTAACTCAAAGATGGAATTTCCATTGGATTTCCTGAAATCCGGAAACATAGAGGAGCTATTTGTGGAATCTATGAACCTCCAAACCTTGCATCTCACATGGCCAAACAAGTATATAATAAGATCCAGAATAAGTACCAAGCAAATAGGGTTTATAAAGTACCAAGCAAAGAGCATGTATTATAATTTTAATCTTTTAATATATACAACCACCAATATAACCCAAAATGATGGCATGTACATTCTCAATGAGAACCAGGTCAAAATTTGCCTCACCATGTTAGACAACCACACACCTCATCATGTACATTCTTAATGAGCTTTAATACCATATTCAAGGAATTGACATAACAAATTACAAACAAAGAGAGAGTATTTAGTTTCTTATGAGCCAAATTCCAAGCAAAAACTTTAATTGTAAGTGGCACATTCGCTTTCCAAATCATTTTATGTGAGTCAAAGATTGGTGCATCCGATATATAAATGAGTTTACAATGTATGTTTGCACAATTACCTCCATTTCTGATTAGTAACTACAAACCTTAAATTAAATCACCTAACTCAAGAAACTCATTACCAATGGACATAAGGCATAAATTAAATCACCAATCACAATTGATCTTTAATAAAAACTATAATTCTACAAGCTATACTATTTGACTTAAGATGTACTTAGAGGAATGAGTCTTCCGTCCTTTGTCTGTTTTATGGCGTTTCATTACTAATTTGGCCAATTTACAGTTGCTCAATATACTCTTTCTTTTTTAGATTCTAAAAAATCCAACCTAACCTCTTGAAATACTACTGCTAAATCTAAATTATCTAATCAAGTGAGAAAATTGTAAAACAGAACCTAGATCGTCCTTAAGCAAATGAACAAGGATGGAAGTGATGGGCATGGTTAAGTTGCTACCTGTAATTCTGACATGGTTGCTAACTCTGCTTTATGGAGAGAGTGATGGCTTAAAGTTGTGGGTCAATGCTCTTTCTTTTGAGCCTTCTGATCGAAGCGAGAATTACGAATGCCCAATGGTAGTCATACCCAAAGCTTATCAGGCGCAAAGTAACTGTCAACAAGACAACCAAATCAAATTTTGTAAATTGGAACTAATAAAAAAAAATAATTTTCATTCGTGACAAAGTCAGTAAAGAAATGGGTTTGTGCTACTGGATAAGGATGTCATCATTACCAAGATTATAATATTACAAAGCTATATTTACACAACACATCTGCTCTTTAGACTTGAACTCATGTTCTCAAACTTCGCAGCCTGATCATTCACTATTCTAGCAATCTCCATACTAACTGTATGTATTTTTTTTAAAATTGTTTTAATACGATTAATATTTCTGAGACTTCACTTATCAAGAAAATAATTCCGAATACTTTAATTTATTATTAATAAACTAATTGGCTCAATAATCATGGCCATAAGAACTCCTTTCATGCTTAAGCTGTAATTCCCATGGATAGTGAAATGATAATAACCCCATGCCTCCCCCCCCCCCCCCCCAAAAAAAAAAAAAAAAAAAACCAAGAAAAAACTGGTTGGGAAAGAAATTCCTTGAATGTTTTTCTATCCTATTCCCTAAGAAAAGGATTACCATCTTTGTACACAACAAATGTGGCCCAGTCCTATGGGAAATTCAACAGGCTGCCAATTCCCAACCTTGATTCCCACAAGCAAATGTGCACTAGATGTATAATCATCACCTATATTGGGGCCCATGAACAAATTGGCTGCCATCTCACAAACAGTGATGCTGGATTAGATGTATATCATGCGCTGGAGCTATTCGGTTGATTTCGTAGCAAATCTAAGCAGCTCAATAGACAATTGAATAAATATCGGAGAGAAATGAAAAAAACAGAATTGACTCCAAAGAAAAAACTGCCATTCAAGAGGAACTAAAAAATTTCATGTAATTATCAAATATGCTGATGGCTCCAATTTTCATCAGAAGACCCATTTGCAACCATGAATATAGGAAGCCATTAATTCCATAGAGTGCCTAAACTAACTTAAGAATACATAGAGTGCCTAAACTAACTTAAGAATATACATCATTCTATCCATCAAAGAGCAATTATATTGACCCAACTGCATGGAATTACAGAGACAACTGATAATCTCTACTTTCTAAAGAACTCAATTGAAGGAAAGCAGTCAGTTAGCAATGTATCTTCCCAATTGCTTATGTTTTCTTCATCAATTACACAAGTCAAGAAACGATGGATCTTGATACTTGCTTCTGTGGGAAAAGAAGTAACATTTAAAACAAAAATTTCCCAAATACAAAGGTTCTTGGCCAATATTCACCAAGTGACCGTAGGTTTCCATCTCTTCTCAAGAAACAACAAGGCTACTTGCTCTCAATTTTAGATGTGGAAACTCGCTACTAAGGAAGAAAACTGAATATTGTGACTTGTGAGTAACATAATAAGATGAAAATGGATTTCCTTGCAATTAAACAAGTATTTTCTCTTCTAAAGACGAACCATGAAAGTACTGTCAAGCATTAAATATGATTGCACAAGATCAGACATTAGTCAATTGAAAAAATGATTTTCTGACCAATCCATGCAGGAGAAAATAAAAAAGAAAATAAACAGAAAGAAATAACAACAAAAATGGCAATGGAACCTATGGCCTATCCAGCTATGGATATGCTATCCTCACAATATGCATAAAATTCAACTAAAAAAGGGTGAACCAATGCACAAGGCTCCCACTATAGCGAGGTCTAGGGTGGGCAAGAAAAACACAACCTTACCCTCATTTCTAGAGAGGAGATTTCCGTAACTTGAACTTGCGCCACCAAAGACACTAATGACAAAGCTTGTAGTTAAGCATGGGTAAATACAAAATAAGGTCATTGAAAGATATAACAAAGCAATTTCCTCTTACACTAACGGTAGTGATAATGGACAGTCACACAAGTCAGATATGAGAACCATATGGGTAACTTTTTCCCATAGAACTGGAAATACTTTACATAGCATTATTATGCTTGGACTTTGAGTAGTCTGACATATTACCATGATTCAGAGGCATTACTGACATAATATACAGAAGAATGAGATAAAATATGAGATGAAAAGTTCAGAGACATGCAGCTGAGATCAAAAATATCATCCTACTGAATTCCCACAAATGAAAGAGGCAAAGCAAATACCAAAGTTAAAGCAGATATGCCATCTAAAGGTACCACAAAAGTTGTCCAAATAAACCTTATGTTGCCTATCCACAAGAGGATAATAAAATCATGAGTAGAAATATAGATATAGCGTATAATAGAGGATTGATATTTCACAAGAATCAAAGCAACTAGTCATTAACATAATATAACTCACCCAAAACTGGACCACCGATACCCCTCGTAGACACGGTTACATATAAGAACATATATGTTGAAAACCCAGAGTATAAATGGAAAAAACTTTCTGTGTCCAAATATCTACAAAAACAAAAATCTGCTAAAATATGGCAACAATTAGAAGCATTACTTGATGGTGCTGATATTGATGCTATCAAATTCAATCCAAAGAATAAATTATAATTTAAAATTTTAAAATAAAATAAAAGGAGTATTATATAATTTTAACATTTCCACAAATTCAATGATTGTGCAACCTATCACTGTACCTTAATGTCCAATAGAAAATTCTGAATTTAGTGAAACTTGAAAATAAAATTTAACATATCCAAAAAAGCAATTATACCAATTATTATTTGTTTATGAGTAATGGTACAATGACCATTTATTTCTACCATCATATCTTACCATATGATGTGTCAGTCTAATTGTTAGCATTGCATTGGAGATATATGCAAGTTGTGGGACCCATTAAACCAGTATTTTGTTGCCAAGATGGTAAGAATAATATGGTAAAGAAATGTGGGAAGTGTAGCAATATTGTTTGTTATAATATTTACATTAACAGTTCATCATTCTGTCTGTATCTCTTCTGAAAGACGATACAGGAATTTTCTATATTTCATTACCATTTCCATACATTCAAAACTTTTTCAACGTTAATAGTTCCATAAATCTTAGCATGCCAGTTTGCGGCCTGTTTTTACTACTTACTCATTTTTTATCTATGTAAATCAGAGATAGTCTACGTAAATCATATGGTGTGCTAACGATTTGTAACAATAGGCCCATGTGGCATTCAACATGAAGTTCTAAACTACAATTTGAAGTCCTTCTAGGAAAACCAAGCTTTAAGTAGTATATCATATTACAATGAGTTCATATAATTTAGATTTAGAATTGTCTCCCTATTTGAATTTTTTTGTAAAAAATTCATGAAAATGGGAGCTGGGACGCAGTTTTGGAAGTTAGGTGCCTTATACATTTGATAGCTCCTCCCTTCTGTGGCAATAAGGCATATAGGTTTAGGGTTAGGAAATAAGTCTATATAAAGGCTTAAACAAAAAAATGTTAAAAGGGATGATGACATTGGAGTTCATTAAACTGTCAAAGATTCTTTTATCTCCATCATCTCCCTTTTCTATCTTACATCCAGATGCATGGAAGTCACTTTTGCACCCTTCTTGGAATTCTTTTTTGCCTTACTCAATTTCCTCTTTCTTTCTCTTAATTCCTTCTCCTTCTTTTTCAATTCTCTTAAAGTTTACAACCCCAGACGAGGTTTAATTCATGTGAGGGTAACGCGAAAGCGAGAGAGAGAGACAGATTGTTAGGGTCTGTGTGAGCGAGTATGAGAGGAAAGAAGAAGAGAGGAGAGGAGGGTTACCTGGAACTCTTCCCATGCTGGAGGTGTTGGGGATGCGAGAGAGAGAGAGAGAGAGAGAGAGACGACTGGGAGCAAGAGAGAGAAACAGTGACGATTGGGAGAAGATGGATGGTTTTTTTTTTTTTTTTTTTTGAGAACTGAAAGGATAGGGAAGAGGGTGTAGGGAAGAGTGGGAAAAGAAGGAGGGCAAAAATAGAACATTTTGCGACAGAGGAATAAAAGGAGTATTTTACATGTCTTTTGTTCTCAAAGGTCATATTTGTCATGATCAATCTTCTCGTGAAATCCCCACAGTGGTTTAGGGGCTGTTTCACATTTTCACCCCCGAACGCCCTTTTTCGACAAAGTTTAAGGAGTATTTTACTAACTTTCAACCTACATGTCCTAATTACATGTCGGCTGTCTCCATAGGTGTATTTTTTTTTTTTTTGGGTGAATAAGACATAAATAAAACAGCAAAATATACAGGATTACAAGGGGCAAACCCCAGGCCCTACCCAGAAACTATACAAGAAAACCGAAATAACTGAGAACTAGAACAAAAGCATAATGTTCATGGACTATTTAACCATAGGTGTATTTTATTGTATAAGCCAACCTTAACGAAGTAAAAATATGAAATTGTATTACAAAAAATGGATGATTATTATTGAAATTATATATATTTGTCGTCCATTATTTTAAAACAAATATGATTCGAACATATAGCTACCGATGTCCAATCATCTTGATTTTTGCATGAATATTCTACTCAACAAGTCCAAAGTATGTCTCTAAATAATGAAAAGAAATTTAAATAAGCATAAATATCACCATGTTAACAAAAATAGACAAAATAGAACATATTCAAAAGAGAAAACAAAAAAAGAATATACTTCTAGAGAACCTTATAAATTCTAGCAATTATAGGGGAACAACATGTACTGTGTTCTATAACAAAAAACATGTACTGTGTTAGGTGAAGCATTTTATAGAATACAAAGTATACATATTACATATAGACACGCACATAACCCAAAAAAAAAAATGATTATACCCAAATAAACAAAATATGTTGAATCAAATTCTCAAATAGTGGATTTAGAGAGGAAATGAAATAGAAAAGAAGCCAAACTACAAACCATTATATTTGCTTTGAGAGAAGTGTGTACAAAGTGTCTACGTGTAGAGGTCGTAAGTGTAACGCCCCCAAATTAAACCCATAAATCATACAATCTTGACATGCTTAGACATAAGAGAATAAAGCATAATTTCATTCATCAGAGTATTCATTACAAAAGTATTACATGTTGACATCAAAAGTAAATGCCCCACGGGCTTACAACTTTCGAAGCCAGCACTTGGTTACAAAAAGAGAGTATTAACTCAAAATACAAAATAAGCCCTTGGCTTGATTTACATGTAATACACAAAATAATCATAAAAATAAACAAGAGAGTCTTCAACTCCCACAACCATCCAAGCTAAGACCTCGGAGGCGGCATAATACCTGAACCTGAAAATGATGTCCCATATAGGGTGAGCCAATGCCCAGTAGAGATATGCTAAACATAATATGAGCAATAACTAAAACATTAGCATTCGATAAATGTTTAACTCATATACGCCAACTTATAACATTTATCAATTCCATGACCAATATGACCATGTTTCATTTCACTTTCCATTACTTATCCAATTCTCAATTCATAACCATGGCTTAGAACTTGGCCTAACAATTTGGATGAGATTACATCTCATATCAACAATACTTCCATTTCAAATGGGGTAACAACTCATATTAAACACTTCCATATTTCATATATGATACACAGGTTTGCTGTATCAATGGCAAATAAAACACTTCCATACTTCATATATGATACACAGATTTGCTGTATCAATGGAGTCCATCCCCTATCTCCTCCCAAATATCCGGTTTAGGAGTCCATCCCCCATCTCCTCCCAAACCGTGGAGTACATCCCCTATCTCCTCCCACACAACACAATGTATATAAGAATCTATCATATACATGTTCAATCAATATACAAATTTGATGTATTATTATTTCATTATATATTGTACTTGTTACACTGCAAATTAGGGTTTGTAGCCAAACCATGGATTGTTGTGTACAATTGATCTGTTGTTCCTCTAATTTCTTGAGTTCTCCAATAATGTTTGTATTCTTGACTGAGACAAAAATCATTATTTGTTTGGACGTGTGATGAGTGTAATGTAAATGAAATGATGGTCTGAGAAATTTGGAACACCTCACTTCAATTTCAGATTTATTTGTTTGGAGATCTCTGCAAATTAGGATTTATTTGTTTTAGAAAATTAAGAACAACAGTGGAGGCATTTTAACTCTTTCCTGCCCTTGCCTTGCTGAAACTTGGAATTTTTATTTATTTATTTATTTATTCAAGTAATGGATTGGGGATATTCAACTGAAATTTTGGTGTTTGATTGGATCAAATTTTCTATGATCGTTGTACTTAATTTTCTACATTGATGACTATCTAGAGTCTGATGGTAGTTTGTTTAAAAAGATCATGGATTTGAAAAGCATATTTTGAATGATTTTTTTTATTGTTTTTGGCAGTTTATTTAATAATCTTTTGCTCATGGATCCTCCAAGCGAAGAAACATTTTTGTGAGTCCTAATGTTGAGCCCGAATCATTTTCTATTGACCCCTCTACCCAATCTAATGCTCCCCTTCCTAGACCACCCGTAGCCAAGACTATAGTAGATGGAGAACAACATCAAAGGCTTGGATCATTTTGAAAAGATTAAGGGTATTGATGGGAAAGATAGGGCTATGTGCAAGTATTGTAAGAAAGAATATATAGCAGGCTCTAAGAGTCATGGAACAAGTAATTTGTTAAGTCATTTGAAAAATTGTACAAAGTATCCATATAGGGATACTCATGGGCAACAATCATTGGATTTCAACTTAGAGAAGTTGGTGGGAGGGTGTTGTTGATGTTGTGGCTACGTCATTTTCTATAAAAGTTGCTAGGAGGTATCTTGCCGAGATGATAGTAATTGATGAATTGCCCTTTAGATTTGTGGACGGGGTACGTTTTAAGAGGTTTTGTAATGTCATGCAACCCAAGTTCAAGATCCCATCTCGATATACCGTTGCTAGGGACATTGTAGACATATACACCAATGAAAATGAGAGGTTGAAGAAAATTGTAAAGGGGTGTAGAATTTGCTTTACCACAGACACATGGACTTCAATGCAAAATTTGTGTTATATGTGTCTAACTGCACATTTCATTGATGACGATTGGAAGTTATAGAAGAGGATCATAAATTTTTGTCAAGTTGAAGACCACAAAAGAGAAACTCTTGGTAAAAAAATTGAGACACTTTTAAAAGAGTGGGACATTGATGGCCTTTTTACCTTAACTGTTGATAATGCGAGTTCCAATAATCTAACCATTAGATTCTTGAAATGAACCACAAAACTGTGGAAGGGAACTGTCTTGGGCCATGAATTTTTACACATGCGTTGTTGTGCGCATATTTTAAATCTCATTATTAGTGATGGATTGAAGGATTCTGAGTCTTGTATAGCGAATGTGAGGCATTCAATGAGGTATGTGAGGTCTTCTTCAAACCGTCTTAACACTTTTAAAAAGTATGTGGAAAGTTTGAAAATTGAGAGTAAGAGTCTCTTGTGCCTAGATGTGCCAACACGGTGCAATTCCACATATCTTATGTTAGAGGCAGCAGAAAAATTTGAGAGTGATTTTCAAAGAATGGGTGAGGAGGACTACAATTACAAACACTACTTTTTGGATAATGAAGGGGATAAGAGGAGAGAGATGCCTACAGCCGAGGATTGGGATAATTGTAGGGTGTTTTTGAAATTTCTTAGAATGTTCTACAATGCAACAAGGAGATTTTTTGGGTCTTTATTTGTTACTTTAAACACATTCTACACTGAAATTTTTGTCATTGAAAATATGATTGGACAATTAATCAAAGGCAATGATCCTATTTTGTCTTCAATGGCAAAGAAAATGAAATAGAAGTTTGACAAGTATTAGGGAAATGGGGATAAAATCAGTCTACTTTTGTATGTTGCGGTTGTGCTTGATCCTCGAAGAAAAATGACATACTTGCAATTTTGTTTTTCAACAATTTTTGGTGGAGACGTGGTGAAAGTGAAAGACATGTTAGACAAGGTGAAAAATTGTTTGAGTCAATTGTATGATCATTATGCCACGCTTGATTCAACAAATGTGCATGCCTCCAATGTAAATGAAATAGTAGATATAGTGATAGATGAAAATGACCCACACTCTATTCTAAACTCTCAATTTAACTCTTTTTGGAGGGAAAATTTTCTAGTAGTGGGAGTATGTCGGAATTGGACAAGTACTTGGGTGATATTGAGAAAGGTGGGAAGAATGCTCAATTTGATATCTTGCAGTGGTGGAAGGTTAATGCAACAAAGTATAAAGTATTATCACCTATAGCACGAGATGTGTTGGCAATGCCTATTTCCACTATTGCTTCTGAGTCGGCTTTTAGTACATGAGGTCGTATACTTGATCCATTTCGTAGTTCACTCGCTCCCAAGATGGTGAGGTTCTTGTTTGTACACAAAATTGGCTTCGAAGTAACATTCCAATATGCCTTCAACAAGCAATGGAGAATGTTGAAGAATTTGAACAATAATATGATTTGGGTAATATATACAATAATTTATTATTTTTTTATCCATTTAATTTATTTTGTGTTATTCAAAATTCATTATCTTCACTTTACATGTTTTTGTTGTGTTATGTTTTATGTGTAGTTGTTTCGGAATCAAGTTTATGTTCAAGCCCAAGTCCGGAGATTAATTTTATTGAAGTTTAATATCATTGGTAAAATACTCCCTTAGTTAAATGTTGTTAACATATATTCTTTTAAGTTTAAGACTTTTTGGTGTTTTCCTTATTAAATTATTTTCATTTTTTTGTTATGCAAGTTTAGATGGCTCATGATTTGGCTCAAGGAAATGAATGACTTTTTTACTTTTTTTGGATGACTGTATTACTATTGTTTTGGTTTGGATGCACAATGTTTGTTGGATGCACAATGTTTTGGATAACTGTAACTTTTTTTTTTTTTTTGGAACTTTGCATGACGTACCTTGGATGACTGTAACTTGGATGCACAATGTTTTCCTTATGTTTTATGTATAACTTGGATGACTGTAACCAATTATTTTTTCCATTATCAGCGACAAATTAATTTTGTAGCCAAACATCTAATTGACTTCTTTAGCTAGCAAACCAAACTTTTTGTAGGCAAAAGATTGTAGCTTTTTTGGTAATCTATTAATAGAAATTTGAAATATAACAAAAATTCCATACGAATCAAGCATAATCCAATTAAAATAATAATTCTATACAAAACAGAAGATTATACAAAAATTATCATCTTCAGTACAAAAAAAAAGAAGAAATATCCACAATACCATGTCAAATGGTAAATCTATACCACGCCAAAAGTAAATTGGTGGCGTTTGTAACACTTACGTTTTCAGTTTCAGTTTTATTTATATTTACAAAAATTTAAAAAACTCAAATAAAAACTTGTTTGGCAAATTTTTGATTTATAAATCAGTGGTCTCAGTTTATAAATTTGGCCAAAAAAATGTAAACTCAAAACATGAGTTTATGTTTTGAGTTTTTTTTTTTTACCACCAACACTAGCCACCACCAGCACCATTTTCCACCACCGTCTTCCACCACCACCACCCACCCCCCACCCCCCACCACCACCTGCTACCACCACTCACCACCTACCTGCCACCCACTAGCCACCACCACCCACCCCCCCACACACCACACCACCACACACACACCACCCACCTGCTACCCACCCGCCACCACCAGCCACCAGCCACCTGCCATCCACCGCCCACCACCCACCACCCACCACCACCGCCACCACCACCACCATCACCCACTACCCACCCGCCCACACACCACCACCCACCTGCCACCACCACCCGCCATCACCACCACCACCACCACCACCACTACCCACTCGCCACCACCGTCACCCACCCACCACCACCACCATCCGCCACCTACCCGCCACCACCACCCACTCACTACCACCCACCATCCGCCATCCACCCACCTTGTCACCACTTTCCACCACGTCTTCCGCCGCCACCACCCGCCACTTGCCACCACTTTCCACCACCGTCTTCTGCCACCACCACCCACCCACCCGCCACTTGCCACTACTTTCCACTACCGTCTTCTACCACCATCACCCACCACCTGCCACAATTTCCACTACCGTCTCTTCACCGCCACCACCACCCGCCATCATTTTCCACCATCGTCTTCTGCCGCCACCACTCGTCACCACCCACCACCCCCACCACTTGCCATTTCTCACTCTTTTTTATATTTTTAAATTTTATAAACATTTTGCCTATAACCAAACGCGTTTTGTAGTTTATGTTTTCTAAAAGAAACAAAACAAATAAACAAAAACCAGTTTATAAATTTTTGTAAATATAAACTGAAAACGTAAACGTTATCAAACAGGCCCAATATGTTTTATGCCAAAAGCAATTTGTACCACGCCAATAGTTATCTGTACGAACAATAGTAATCCAAAAAAAAAACGAAGGACAACATAACTTTTTTGACAAATTTAAGGCGTGTTTTACTCTAACTCTCAACATACATGTCCTAATTACATCCCATATCACTACTAAAAGCCAGAGCTTTTGCGATGGTTGTAAATGTCACAAAAAGTTCGCATATATTTTGTGACGGAGTAACGACGGAAATGGGGGTGGCGGAAGGGAGCGTGACAAAAAGTATTTGCGACGGTACAAACCGTCGCTTTCTTGTAGCAACAACTAGTCAATAGTTTTTGCGACTGTTAACCTGACACAAAAAAAAGGAAGAAAAACTTCATTTTTAGTGACGAAGTTGATTGCTATCGCCAAAAACCTTTTTTGTTACGGATTGACATCGCAAAAAAGTTATTATTTGCGATGGTCTAAAACATCACAAAAAAAGTAGAATTAAATTAATACTGTTTCTGCGACGATTTAAACCGTCGCAAATAAATCTTTTGCGACAGTTTAAACCGTTGTAAAAGATTAGAACTAATATATATATGCAACAGTTTAACCAATCGCTAATAAAATGTAAGGAAATGATGATTACATTAGCGACGGTTTATTATTGTCGCAATAAAATTATTTCATAAAATCATATTTTATTAATTCATTCACTGTACAAATTATTAATATTTTCTAAAAACAATACATCTACATCCACTCCACATCCACATCCACATGAAAAGTCACATTCACAAAATCAAATACCAAGAATAATATATATATATATATATATACCTTGTAACAATTGTCAACCAAATATTCTTTACAAAAATATATAAAACCTCCAACAATGCTAATAATTTTTATATTCCAGAACTCAAATTTTTAGTATCGACAATACAAATAAAAAAAACATATATATTGTAGCTTGTTTTTGATATCAATAGTAAGCTCCAATATTGATATGTGAAGATATCATCACGTACTCAAAAGGGTTGCATCTGCAAAAAGAAAGAAAAATTCATCATTTACAACATAATTAATTTCAAGCTTGTAGAAAATGTAAAATATTTGATATTTATTTCTACAAATAAATAAATAAATAAGATTGTAAACTCCAATATTGATATGCGAATATATAATCATTTAATACATGAGGGGGAAAAAGAAAAGTGAAGAGCAATAGAGAGAGCACAACCCAATAAGATGTAGTAATATTAAGATATTTTCTTCACTCAAAGTATTATTCATGTGACAAATATAATTATAAAAATAATAATTAAAAAAAAGGGCTTGCATGGCCATAAACAACCAGTGGAATGACTCACTTGAAGATAATGTACACCATTTATTTTTGTTGGTGTATTTACTAACTCAAAGATGGAATTTCCATTGGATTCCTGAAATCCGGAAACATAGAGGAGCTATTTGTGGAATCTATGAACCTCCAAACCTTGCATCTCACATGGCCAAACAAGTATATAATAAGATCCAGAATAATACCAAGCAAATAGGGTTATAAAGTACCAAGCAAAGAGCATGTATTATAATTTTAATCTTTTAATATATACAACCACCAATATAACCCAAAATGATGGCATGTACATTCTCAATGAGAACCAGGTCAAAATTTGCCTCACCATGTTAGACAACCACACACCTCATCATGTACATTCTTAATGAGCTTTAATACCATATTCAAGGAATTGACATAACAAATTACAAACAAAGAGAGAGTATTTAGTTTCTTATGAGCCAAATTCCAAGCAAAAACTTTAATTGTAAGTGGCACATTCGCTTTCCAAATCATTTTATGTGAGTCAAAGATTGGTGCATCCGATATATAAATGAGTTTACAATGTATGTTTGCACAATTACCTCCATTTCTGATTAGTAACTACAAACCTTAAATTAAATCACCTAACTCAAGAAACTCATTACCAATGGACATAAGGCATAAATTAAATCACCAATCACAATTGATCTTTAATAAAAACTATAATTCTACAAGCTATACTATTTGACTTAAGATGTACTTAGAGGAATGAGTCTTCCGTCCTTTGTCTGTTTTATGGCGTTTCATTACTAATTTGGCCAATTTACAGTTGCTCAATATACCCTTTCTTTTTTAGATTCTAAAAATCCAACCTAACCTCTTGAAATACTACTGCTAAATCTAAATTATCTAATCAAGTGAGAAAATTGTAAAACAGAACCTAGATCGTCCTTAAGCAAATGAACAAGGATGGAAGTGATGGGCATGGTTAAGTTGCTACCTGTAATTCTGACATGGTTGCTAACTCTGCTTTATGGAGAGAGTGATGGCTTAAAGTTGTGGGTTAATGCTCTTTCTTTTGAGCCTTCTGATCGAAGCGAGAATTACGAATGCCCAATGGTAGTCATACCCAAAGCTTATCAGGCGCAAAGTAACTGTCAACAAGACAACCAAATCAAATTTTGTAAATTGGAACTAATAAAAAAAATAATTTTCATTCGTGACAAAGTCAGTAAAGAAATGGGTTTGTGCTACTAGATAAGGATGTCATCATTACTAAGATTATAATATTACAAAGCTATATTTACACAACACATCTGCTCTTTAGACTTGAACTCATGTTCTCAAACTTCGCAGCCTGATCATTCACTATTCTAGCAATCTCCATACTAACTGTATGTATTTTTTTTAAAAAATGTTTTAATACGATTAATATTTCTGAGACTTCACTTATCAAGAAAATAATTCCGAATACTTTAATTTATTATTAATAAACTAATTGGCTCAATAATCATGGCCATAAGAACTCCTTTCATGCTTAAGCTGTAATTCCCATGGATAGTGAAATGATAAACCCCATGCCATGCTCCCCCCCCCCCCCTAAAAAAAAAAAAAAAAAAAAACACGAAAAAACTGGTTGGGAAAGAAATTCCTTGAATGTTTTTCTATCCTATTCCCTAAGAAAAGGATTACCATCTTTGTACACAACAAATGTGGCCCAGTCCTATGGAAATTCAACAGGCTGCCAATTCCCAACCTTGATTCCCACAAGCAAATGTGCACTAGATGTATAATCATCACCTATATTGGGGCCCATGAAGAAATTGGCTGCCATCTCACAAACAGTGATGCTGGATTAGATGTATATCATGCAAAGAGTAGCTCTGGTACCGCTGGAGCTATTCGGTTGATTTCCTTGCAAATCTAAGCAGCTCAACAGGCAATTGAATACATATCGGAGAGAAATGAAAAAAACAGAATTGACTCCAAAGAAAAAACTGCCATTCAAGAGGAACTAAAAATTTCATGTAATTATCAAATATGCTGATGGCTCCAATTTTCATCAGAAGACCCATTTGCAACCATGAATATAGGAAGCCATTAATTCCATAGAGTGCCTAAACTAACTTAAGAATACATAGAGTGCCTAAACTAACTTAAGAATATACATCATTCTATCCATCAAAGAGCAATTATATTGACCCAACTGCATGGAATTACAGAGACAACTGATAATCTCTACTTTCTAAAGAACTCAATTGAAGGAAAGCAGTCAGTTAGCAATGTATCTTCCCAATTGCTTATGTTTTCTTCATCAATTACACAAGTCAAGAAACGATGGATCTTGATACTTGCTTCTGTGGGAAAAGAAGTAACATTTAAAACAAAAATTTCCCAAATACAAAGGTTCTTGGCCAATATTCACCAAGTGACCGTAGGTTTCCATCTCTTCTCAAGAAACAACAAGGCTACTTGCTCTCAATTTAGATGTGGAAACTCGCTACTAAGGAAGAAAACTGAATATTGTGACTTGTGAGTAACATAATAAGATGAAAATGGATTCCTTGCAATTAAACAAGTATTTTCTCTTCTAAAGACGAACCATGAAAGTACTGTCAAGCATTAAATATGATTGCACAAGATCAGACATTAGTCAATTGAAAAAATGATTTTCTGACCAATCCATGCAGGAGAAAATAAAAAAGAAAATAAACAGAAAGAAATAACAACAAAAATGGCAATGGAACCTATGGCCTATCCAGCTATGGATATGCTATCCTCACAATATGCATAAAATTCAACTAAAAAGGGTGAACCAATGCACAAGGCTCCCACTATAGCGAGGTCTAGGGTGGGCAAGAAAAACACAACCTTACCCTCATTTCTAGAGAGGAGATTTCCGTAACTTGAACTTGCGCCACCAAAGACACTAATGACAAAGCTTGTAGTTAAGCATGGGTAAATACAAAATAAGGTCATTGAAAGATATAACAAAGCAATTTCCTCTTACACTAACGGTAGTGATAATGGACAGTCACACAAGTCAGATATGAGAACCATATGGGTAACTTTTTCCCATAGAACTGGAAATACTTTACATAGCATTATTATGCTTGGACTTTGAGTAGTCTGACATATTACCATGATTCAGAGGCATTACTGACATAATATACAGAAGAATGAGATAAAATATGAGATGAAAAGTTCAGAGACATGCAGCTGAGATCAAAAATATCATCCTACTGAATTCCCACAAATGAAAGAGGCAAAGCAAATACCAAAGTTAAAGCAGATATGCCATCTAAAGGTACCACAAAAGTTGTCCAAATAAACCTTATGTTGCCTATCCACAAGAGGATAATAAAATCATGAGTAGAAATATAGATATAGCGTATAATAGAGGATTGATATATTTCACAAGAATCAAAGCAACTAGTCATTAACATAATATAACTCACCCAAAACTGGACCACCGATACCCCTCGTAGACACGGTTACATATAAGAA
Source organism: Camellia japonica (assembly GCA_030407325.1). Classification (NCBI taxonomy): domain Eukaryota; kingdom Viridiplantae; phylum Streptophyta; class Magnoliopsida; order Ericales; family Theaceae; genus Camellia; species Camellia japonica. The sequence continues at coordinate 10,955,628 of JAPPVO010000013.1, forward strand.
CATATATGTTGAAAACCCAGAGTATAAATGAAAAAACTTTCTGTGTCCAAATATCTACAAAAACAAAAATCTGCTAAAATATGGCAACAATTAGAAGCATTACTTGATGGTGCTGATATTGATGCTATCAAATTCAATCCAAAGAATAAATTATAATTTAAAATTTTAAAAATAAAATAAAAGGAGTATTATATAATTTTTAACATTTCCACAAATTCAATGATTGTGCAACCTATCACTGTACCTTAATGTCCAATAGAAAATTCTGAATTTAGTGAAACTTGAAAATAAAATTTAACATATCCAAAAAAGCAATTATACCAATTATTATTTGTTTATGAGTAATGGTACAATGACCATTTATTTCTACCATCATATCTTACCATATGATGTGTCAGTCTAATTGTTAGCATTGCATTGGAGATATATGCAAGTTGTGGGACCCATTAAACCAGTATTTTGTTGCCAAGATGGTAAGAATAATATGGTAAAGAAATGTGGGAAGTGTAGCAATATTGTTTGTTATAATATTTACATTAACAGTCATCATTCTGTCTGTATCTCTTCTGAAAGACGATACAGGAATTTTCTATATTTCATTACCATTTCCATACATTCAAAACTTTTTCAACGTTAATAGTTCCATAAATCTTAGCATGCCAGTTTGCGGCCTGTTTTTACTACTTACTCATTTTTATCTATGTAAATCAGAGATAGTCTACGTAAATCATATGGTGTGCTAACGATTTGTAACAATAGGCCCATGTGGCATTCAACATGAAGTTCTAAACTACAATTTGAAGTCCTTCTAGGAAAACCAAGCTTTAAGTAGTATATTCATATTACAATGAGTTCATATAATTTAGATTTAGAATTGTCTCCCTATTTGAATTTTTTTGTAAAAAATTCATGAAAATGGGAGCTGGGACGCAGTTTTGGAAGTTAGGTGCCTTATACATTTGATAGCTCCTCCCTTCTGTGGCAATAAGGCATATAGGTTTAGGGTTAGGAAATAAGTCTATATAAAGGCTTAAACAAAAAAATGTTAAAAGGGATGATGACATTGGAGTTCATTAAACTGTCAAAGATTCTTTTATCTCCATCATCTCCCTTTTCTATCTTACATCCAGATGCATGGAAGTCACTTTGCACCCTTCTTGGAATTCTTTTTTGCCTTACTCAATTTCCTCTTTCTTTCTCTTAATTCCTTCTCCTTCTTTTTCAATTCTCTTAAAGTTTACAACCCCAGACGAGGTTTAATTCATGTGAGGGTAACGCGAAAGCGAGAGAGAGAGACAGATTGTTAGGGTCTGTGTGAGCGAGTATGAGAGGAAAGAAGAAGAGAGGAGAAGAGGGTTACCTAGAACTCTTCGCACGCTAGAGGTGTTGGGGATGCGAGAGAGAGAGACGGCTGGGAGCAAGAGAGAGAACAGTGACGACTAGGAGAAGATGGATGGTTTTTTTTTTTTTTTTTTTTGAGAACTGAAAGGATAGGGAAGAGGGTGTAGGGAAGAGTGGGAAAAGAAGGAGGGCAAAAATAGAACATTTTGCGACAGAGGAATAAAAGGAGTATTTTACATGTCTTTTGTTCTCAAAGGTCATATTTGTCATGATCAATCTTCTCGTGAAATCCCCACAGTGGTTTAGGGGCTGTTTCACATTTTCACCCCCGAACCCCTTTTTCGACAAAGTTTAAGGAGTATTTTACTAACTTTCAACCTACATGTCCTAATTACATGTCGGCTGTCTCCATAGGTGTATTTTTTTTTTTTTTGGTGAATAAGACATAAATAAAACAGCAAAATATACAGGATTACAAGGGGCAAACCCCAGGCCCTACCCAGAAACTATACAAGAAAACCGAAATAACTGAGAACTAGAACAAAAGCATAATGTTCATGGCTATTTAACCATAGGTGTATTTTATTGTATAAGCCAACCTTAACGAAGTAAAAATATGAAATTGTATTACAAAAAATGGATGATTATTATTGAAATTATATATATTTGTCGTCCATTATTTTAAAACAAATATGATTCGAACATATAGCTACCGATGTCCAATCATCTTGATTTTTGCATGAATATTCTACTCAACAAGTCCAAAGTATGTCTCTAAATAATGAAAAGAAATTTAAATAAGCATAAAATATCACCATTGTTAACAAAAATAGACAAAATAAGAACATATTCAAAAGAGAAAACAAAAAAAGAAATATACTTCTAGAGAACCTTATAAATTCTAGCAATTATAGGGGAACAACATGTACTGTGTTCTATAACAAAAAACATGTACTGTGTTAGGTGAAGCATTTTATAGAATACAAAGTATACATATTACATATAGACACGCACATAACCCAAAAAAAAAAATGATTATACCCAAATAAACAAAATATGTTGAATCAAATTCTCAAATAGGATTTAGAGAGGAAATGAAATAGAAAAGAAGCCAAACTACAAACCATTATATTTGCTTTGAGAGAAGTGTGTACAAAGTGTCTACGTGTAGAGGTCGTAAGTGTAACGCCCCCAAATTAAACCCATAAATCATACAATCTTGACATGCTTAGACATAAGAGAATAAAGCATAATTTCATTCATCAGAGTATTCATTACAAAAGTATTACATGTTGACATCAAAAGTAAATGCCCCACGGGCTTACAACTTTCGAAGCCAGCACTTGGTTACAAAAAGAGAGTATTAACTCAAAATACAAAATAAGCCCTTGGCTTGATTTACATGTAATACACAAAATAATCATAAAAATAAACAAGAGAGTCTTCAACTCCCACAACCATCCAAGCTAAGACCTCGGAGGCGGCATAATACCTGAACCTGAAAATGATGTCCCATATAGGGTGAGCCAATGCCCAGTAGAGATATGCTAAACATAATATGAGCAATAACTAAAACATTAGCATTCGATAAATGTTTAACTCATATACGCCAACTTATAACATTTATCAATTCCATGACCAATATGACCATGTTTCATTTCACTTTCCATTACTTATCCAATTCTCAATTCATAACCATGGCTTAGAACTTGGCCTAACAATTTGGATGAGATTACATCTCATATCAACAATACTTCCATTTCAAATGGGGTAAACAACTCATATTAAACACTTCCATATTTCATATATGATACACAGGTTTGCTGTATCAATGGCAAATAAAACACTTCCATACTTCATATATGATACACAGATTTGCTGTATCAATGGAGTCCATCCCCTATCTCCTCCAAATATCCGGTTTAGGAGTCCATCCCCATCTCCTCCCAAACCGTGGAGTACATCCCCTATCTCCTCCCACACAACACAATGTATATAAGAATCTATCATATACATGTTCAATCAATATACAAATTTGATGTATTATNTACCCACTGGAACCAATTATGCCACTTATGAATATTGCGTAGATGTGAATATGAGGTGAATTATGCCCACTGGAATGGAACCAATTATGCCCACTGTAAAAGTTAATTATTTTCATTAATCTATTATTTTTCATTGGTTACTTTTACAGTTATGCCAACTTGTTCATAACATCCCACTGTGTAACTTTTACAGTTCATTAATTTTTTAGGAAGTGCACTGTTATTGCCTAGGTTTTGCATTGCCCAGGTTATTTTGTGAGGAAGTGCACAGCCCTATTACATAGATGTGAATAAATATTGGTTGTTTTCAGGAAGTGTACTGTTATGTTACAAGCTAGGTTGATGTTGAGATGTGAATATAGGTCACATGTATATGTGTTTTGTTGAACCATACATTTATTGACAATTACATTGCATGTAATTGTCAAACTAGAGTTTACTAGGCAGGCATGAGGTTCAATTTGGAGGCTGTATAAATTTCCAACAAAACAGAAACATTAAAATGATCTTGATGGGATTATATGCAGAGTATAATATATCTAAATTATTAATTTTAATTTTAGAATTGTTATAATTGTAGAGTATAATATATCTAAATTATTAATTTTATAATTGTTATAATTTGAAACGTCAATATTATTGAATAAGTGCTAATGGTTAATATATTTTTTTTTCCCTTTTTTTACAGATTGCTTTTGCGTGGCTATTATAGATGTGTACGAAGAGCATTTGTTCTGTATATGGAAGACATTTATTTTGGAACAATCCTTTGTTTTGGAAATCCAGTGTTTTTGTATGTAATATTTGATTTAGATGGATTATACTTGGTTTGTATGGATTTATATGATATTTGGAATATGATGTTACAAGTAAAGTTTTTAATAGTTGATAATGAAATAGGTATTATTGATAATGGATTTAGATTATAATTGATAGATGTATTATTTTGTATACGTACAGGTTACAGGTTGCATTGATAATGAAATGCATAATTTAGAAATAAATGAAAAACATTCAATTTGTGCATTTAAAAAAAAAAATAATAAATAGAAATTGAGCTTTTGGCAACTAAACATTTAGTAGCCAAAAAAAATGAAAGTTTTTGGCAACTAAAAAATTGGTAGCCAAAAAGGAGTGTCACGTTTTTAGCGACTAAAAAATTGATAGCTAAAAAACTGAAGATGGAAAATATTATCTTTTTGGCGACTAAATTTTTAGTCACCAATTGGTGACTTTCGGCGACTAAAAAAAAATAGTCGTCAATACCTTTCCTGACAATCATCTAGCGACAAAGCTGGCGACCAAAAAATTTAGTCGGCAAAAATCTTCGACGACTAAAAAATGAGTTTTTAGTTGCCAAAAGTGTAATTTGTTGTAGTGAAAGTAGCAACGCAACTCGTCTCTCGTAACATGACTCATCTCATACTTTGAACACAAATACAAAGAAAACAAATCTATACAAAGCATTTAATATTCACAAAAAGTAAAATACTCGAAAAGATGAAAATAAATGTTATTAAAAACTTCTAAAACATCCATACATTTCTTCAGACGGTTACACAATCAAAGCCTAAGAAAACCTATTTACATAGCTAGGGTTTCATCAAAATATTATAAAATGGAAGACTAGCCACTCATGGAGTAGTGAAAAGAGGTAGAGGGTGAAGCCAACACGGAAGACAACCTTAAAGCCCCAAGCTTTTCTCTCTCAAAACCCTAGCCTCTCTTGTTCTTTAGAAAATATCAGAACCCTTTCCAACTTACTATATTTTTTTATACTTTGTAGACATTCAAAACAGGTTTAGAAACTCGTGCAAAAAAATTGAGGTGGACTTACATGTATGGGAAATGTTGGCCGCATGTGCGGAAAGACCCTCCGTACATACGGGAATGCTCACTTCGCAGAAATTCTATTTTAGCCACTTTTTGGACTAGTTTTACATTTGTGCCCGCCCAACCTAATTCAAATTAAATACTTGTGAAGTATGCCAAGTTATATGAAGAAAAGCGTTAATTAATATCTATTATCGACTTTAATGTAACACATCTCGGCCTCAATTACACTCCCTAACTTACAACTTGCTAGTCCTTGAGCAAGGAAACAAAATAAGAAATAAACAAACAAAATTCAATCTACATTCCTCCTTTCATAGGAAAAACGATTACATTTAGCATATACAATCCATTTATCATATTCAATGACATTCAACCGATTAGTTTTAATTCGCCTAATCATCATGCAATGTCTATAACAATTAAGACTATCCTCCACCGATAGCCTAAAGCAATTATTTATAAACAGATGATAATTATATCAACATATAATTGATCAACATTTTCAAAGGTAAGTGATTAATGAATCCAACTCCACCATTCTACCTCGTAATGAGCCAATTTCATCATTTCCATTCAATTTCATATTTCCATAATAAATGTCATTAATTACACTAATGACCCAAATATGCCCAAACATGACATTTTCCCCCTTTTCTCAACATTGACCCCAAAGGTCCAAATATTATCAACAACATTAATAACCTCATTTTCAGACCCAAAACACATAGGTTTGAATCAAAAGAACAAAACCCCTATTTCCAATATAACACATTTCAAACCCTAACTTCCCAAATCAAACCATCTATACAAAAAGCTCAACATTTACGTTAAAGCTCATAAAAATGAGTAGTTATCCTTACCTCAAAGTCGGAGCTCAAAGGAGAAGGTGAAGAAAATCGAAAATGCTCCAAATCCCAAGATTTTCGGATTGATAGGTAGCCCAAGTCAAGCTCTACACTTCTTATAAAGACACTAAGGGGTGGATCACTCAATCTAGATCAAACCCTAGAGAGAAGTTGAAGTTTTAGAGTGAGGTGCTCTCCAATGGAGGTTTTGAAAAGTAAGAGAGAGAAAGAAAGTGTGAAAAGTGATTTAAAATCACCCAGCTGCCATCTGATATACGACTAGTCCGCTCGAGCGGAGAATAGGACGCTCGAGTGTCAAGCACAAAAAACTGGACCTGCTCGAGCGCAAGAATACCCGCTCGAGCTCCAAGATACAACTGCAAAACACACCCGCTCGAGCGCAAAGGGAAACTCGCTCGAGCATAGATTACCCTCTCCCAGTATTTTTACAGACATTGAACACCCGCTCGAGCGCAAAGGCCCGCTTGAGCGTGACCTGCTCGAGCGTAAGGAACTCCGCTCGAGCGTGAAAAACCAACTTGCAGTACTTTTGCAGAGGCACAAAATGCTGGAAGTGTGCAAACTCCGCTCGAGCGGACCACCCAAAAACTGGGCAAAAAGAAATGGAACCAAGGCTCAACTAACCTGTTCGAAACACGCCTAACACATCCTAAAACCCAAATATATGGAATTAAAAGATAACAACAAGACATATACAACAACCAACTCCACGGAACCTAAGTCTGGATACAACAATCAAAGGAGAAAGAACCAGGATCGCTATAGTAAGACAAAGCTCTGAGTTGCGAACGCAGTGAACACTACAATTAAGAACGAGAACAAAACTAGAAAAGCCCACTATGAAATTTGGGACCTTACGTAGCATAATTGAGAAGAAAAAAAAAATTGAAACTCATTATCAAGTAACCATGGAGATTATAAATTAATCGAGAAAATTACCCACTGGAACCAATTATGCCACTTATGAATATTGCGTAGATGTGAATATGAGGTGAATTATGCCCACTGGAATGGAACCAATTATGCCCACTGTAAAAGTTAATTATTTTCATTAATCTATTATTTTCATTGGTTACTTTTACAGTTATGCCAACTTGTTCATAACATCCCACTGTGTAACTTTTACAGTTCATTAATTTTTTAGGAAGTGCACTGTTATTGCCTAGGTTTTGCATTGCCCAGGTTATTTTGTGAGGAAGTGCACAGCCCTATTACATAGATGTGAATAAATATTGGTTGTTTTCAGGAAGTGTACTGTTATGTTACAAGCTAGGTTGATGTTGAGATGTGAATATAGGTCACATGTATATGTGTTTTGTTGAACCATACATTTATTGACAATTACATTGCATGTAATTGTCAAACTAGAGTTTACTAGGCAGGCATGAGGTTCAATTTGGAGGCTGTATAAATTTCCAACAAAACAGAAACATTAAAATGATCTTGATGGGATTATATGCAGAGTATAATATATCTAAATTATTAATTTTAATTTTAGAATTGTTATAATTTGTAGAGTATAATATATCTAAATTATTAATTTTATAATTGTTATAATTTGAAACGTCAATATTATTGAATAAGTGCTAATGGTTAATATATTTTTTTTTCCCTTTTTTTACAGATTGCTTTTGCGTGGGCTATTATAGATGTGTACGAAGAGCATTTGTTCTGTATATGGAAGACATTTATTTTGGAACAATCCTTTGTTTTGGAAATCCAGTGTTTTTGTATGTAATATTTGATTTAGATGGATTATACTTGGTTTGTATGGATTTATATGATATTTGGAATATGATGTTACAAGTAAAGTTTTTTAATAGTTGATAATGAAATAGGTATTATTGATAATGGATTTAGATTATAATTGATAGATGTATTATTTTGTATACGTACAGGTTACAGGTTGCATTGATAATGAAATGCATATAATTTAGAAATAAATGAAAAACATTCAATTTGTGCATTTAAAAAAAAAAATAATAAATAGAACTTGAGCTTTTGGCAACTAAACATTTAGTAGCCAAAAAAAATGAAAGTTTTTGGCAACTAAAAAATTGGTAGCCAAAAAGGAGTGTCACGTTTTTAGCGACTAAAAAATTGATAGCTAAAAAACTGAAGATGGAAAATATTATCTTTTTGGCGACTAAATTTTTAGTCACCAATTGGTGACTTTCGGCGACTAAAAAAAAAATAGTCGTCAATACCTTTCCTGACAATCATCTAGCGACAAAGCTGGCGACCAAAAAATTTAGTCGGCAAAAATCTTCGACGACTAAAAAATGAGTTTTTAGTTGCCAAAAGTGTAATTTGTTGTAGTGAAAGTAGCAACGCAACTCGTCTCTCGTAACATGACTCATCTCATACTTTGAACACAAATACAAAGAAAACAAATCTATACAAAGCATTTAATATTCACAAAAAGTAAAATACTCGAAAAGATGAAAATAAATGTTATTAAAAACTTCTAAAACATCCATACATTTCTTCAGACGGTTACACAATCAAAGCCTAAGAAAACCTATTTACATAGCTAGGGTTTCATCAAAATATTATAAAATGGAAGACTAGCCACTCATGGAGTAGTGAAAAGAGGTAGAGGGTGAAGCCAACACGGAAGACAACCTTAAAGCCCCAAGCTTTTCTCTCTCAAAACCCTAGCCTCTCTTGTTCTTTAGAAAATATCAGAACCCTTTCCAACTTACTATTTTTTTTATACTTTGTAGACATTCAAAACAGGTTTAGAAACTCGTGCAAAAAAATTGAGGTGGACTTACATGTATGGGAAATGTTGGCCGCATGTGCGGAAAGACCCTCCGTACATACGGGAATGCTCACTTCGCAGAAATTCTATTTTAGCCACTTTTGGACTAGTTTTACATTTGTGCCCGCCCAACCTAATTCAAATTAAATACTTGTGAAGTATGCCAAGTTATATGAAGAAAAGCGTTAATTAATATCTATTATCGACTTTAATGTAACACATCTCGGCCTCAATTACACTCCCTAACTTACAACTTGCTAGTCCTTGAGCAAGGAAACAAAATAAGAAATAAACAAAACAAAATCAATCTACATCCTCCTTCATAGGAAAAACGATTACATTTAGCATATACAACAAGGCTTTAAACCACAAAGTTACTCCTAGTAGACGAGTTTAGTCTCGTGAGGGTTTCCATAAATGATACCCACAAACATTCAATGTACATTATACCTCATACACAACATTTAAATCATTTACTCATGTTATACTCCCTAATATCTCACACTAACCAATGAAAAATTCTTACTTCATGTAGCTCGGCTTTTTCGCACCCCTTTTCGGAAGTTTGAAAGAAGCCAACAGTTCGGACTCTCATGGTTCTGAATCTAATCTCACAAGTACAATGTGAAATTGATAAACACCAAAGAGTCCAAATTCGGCAAATCATTTGGAAAATTGATTTTGAATCAAAAATTCCAAAATTGGATTGCTTTGCCAGATATAGAGTCGCCACCTTAATATTTTATTTTGGGAAATTTAGGAAACCCATGACTCGTGCCAAAGGCCACGTGTTCGTCATCACCAAAGTTGCCTCGGTTGGGAACTTAGGTACGAGAGGGGAAGGTCATGAATACATTTAAGCACCCCTGCTCACTAGATCAAAGATCGGCCTCTACTAATCATGATATGATTTTTATCAACATTATATGCTTTTGTTCTGGTTTATTAGGCTAGCATTTACTATGTGATGTGCGCGCAAAAAAAAAAAAAGTATAGACTAGTTTGCCTGAATTGGAACAATTCAATTTCATGTTTGTGTTTCGAAAAGGGTTTGAATTTGCCACTTAACAAAGTGGGCTTAAAGCTTGTGAATTTGCCACTTGATAAAGTGGGCTTAAACATACTTTTATTGAATCATTCAGGCCTTCATCCACAGGTAATGAAGTAGTTTAACATTTAAGCACTTAGCCTCATGGCATGCATGCTAGTCATGGCAATCACTCACACTCATACAAGTATGCTAAAGCACTAAAAACTCACCTGGTACTCCAACCTAAGATAAAACAAAAGAGTTAGAAAAATGCATGATTCCTAACTTATGCAATATGTCTAATGCAACACATGCGATATGCAACTAAAATAGGCTCGGCTACTTAACATGTTATTTGCAACAATTTCAATAGCATGCGGTCTAAAACATGTATTCAACGAGGTATTGAAATGACAATGCAGTTAGAATGATGAACTGAGCCTCGGTGTATGAAATACAAGATGAATGGATACAAGCATGTGCTATGCTAAACGAAACATGATACCCCTAATCTAACCATCATAAGCGGATAAATAAAAAGGAGGAAGACGTGGGATTGGAAGACATACACGTTATTACATTACGCTCTCACGAATGAGAGTTTGAATGAATAAACTAGCTAAGCTAACTAGGCTAAGCTAATTAAGCTAATCATTACAAACCAAAATGAAACAAATAACTAGCTAAACTACTTAACTAATTATTACAACACTTGAATTAATTAACTAGTTAACTAACTAATTAAAGAATTACAACACAATTACAATTAATAAATAAGCAATTCGCTACTCCGTCTCAAGAAATGAGAGATGTGCACATGCATGCTCGGATTCCACCCGAAAAGACCACCGTTTTGCTCCCGAATGCCTCTGTTTGCATAGTTGAACATTTCCAGAACCATTTTGCTCCACCTTACCAACATTCTGCTGAGATTTACATCAGTGACCAGCTGGCCACTGGTAAATATTACCGGCTACCTACCAGCCATCAAAGGTGGTCTGCCGGCCACTGATACGCAGGTTTATCTTGCTGCAACAGAGGACAAATAAAGTATATACAGGGTATTTCAAGGGTTTGTTTGCACAACTTACCCCTCATTTTCATGGGAAAATCAAAGGAGTGGTGAACTTAAGCCACAAACCACCAACTCAAGCAATTTCATTGCATGATGGCTTGTGACTCAAGATGTGCAAGCTCAATAAATGCAAAACAAGACACAAGCCTTCTCCCTTTTATGAATGATCAAGGGAAGAAATTGACCTTGGAGACTTGAATCATTTCATCACTAGCAAGTATGAAATGGTCCAAGTTTCATGTGTTCAATTAACGTCCGATTGAACACAACCAAACATTATCTTGCTCACTTTTAGTCCCAAGTTTTAGTTAGTCACTTTAATTTACCAACCATTCTTTAATCCAATTAAGTCCAAAAGGTGAATTAAAGTTCTCTAATGGAAAGAGGGCTCAAAACACAAGTTGCTTTGGGTATGAAAGAAGCATCATATCGTTGGTAATGAACCGCCTAAGGGATTAAACCATTAAGTATGAAACCTCAATTTTATACTTGGGCAAACAAATGACTTGAAACCACTTTCAAAGCAAAGTAAAAAGTCAAGAATGGAGGGAAGGTGGCCTCACATCTAAATTCTAGGTGTGCAAAGAGATATTCCTATTTTAGTGAAGGTTGCTCAATTTTGTCTTAACGATTTAATGCCCAACTTCTTCCCCAACTAGTTTTTTCCCTCTCCTTCTATTTTCTTCAACTCCAAACCTTTAAATAAGATGTTTAAAAATATTTTTCAAAGAGTTTACCTCTCTTCCATTTATTTCCACTTTGTTTTTGCTCGGTTTACCGAAAAGTGTAACATTTTACGAAATGCGAGCCTCAGAACATCGTAGAAACATTTTTAAAAATATTTTAAAAGAGAGGTTTTAAAGTCTAAAATAGTTTTGGTCAAAAAATTTTTGGTCCAAAATGAGGTGTAAGGTTGGGATTTAGAGCTCTTCTTGTTGAAGAAATCGAACGTTTACACAACATAACTTTCATCATCGAGTGATCAATCAGTGGCGTCCAAGTCTTAAGGGCGGTCAAAAATAAGGTGTCTACAGTTGCCCCTCTTTGATAGAACTCAAAGTCATGAAGTGACATGAGTGAATGTCAAAGCCCGAAGATGACCCATTTTGACAAGGCTGTAAGACTTGGGTAAACAAATAAAATGCAGATGCAGTTGGTTGAACCCAAGGGTTGCCTACGTATCCCTTTGCAAGGAATCAAACCAGCGTAGTTCAGGGGCAGAATGCAAAATGATACATAATGTAATAAAACAATGTAATGATATACAATGTAATGAAATAATCAAACCACAAGCAGTGCAAAACCACACAAATACCATAAATGGATGGAGATGCAAAATCAAACTATGTTTTATATAGAAAAGAAGTGGGCACAGCCAAATGACGCCTAACACAGGCTAAGTGCCTACATCTTCAATACTGGCCTCAGCGCATCATGGATGCTTACACATAATGGAACTATGTTTCAACGTGAAAGGGATGGGAGCACATGCAAGACTATGTTTTTTGTAGAAAGAGAAAGAGTAATTGGGCGGGATGATATAAGTGAGGAGTGAGCTGCAGGGGAAAAATGATGATCCTAAATGCTAAATGCAACAAAATAAAGTACAATGAAATGGATGTAGTGAATAAGGCGCAGGCCGAACTACGTTTAACCTAGAAAAGGCATAGACATAAAACAAACCGTGTCTAACACAGAAAAGGTGCCGAAACCCTCAGACCACAATTCTTGCAGAATAAACGCGTACACATGCAGAGCTATGTTTCAACGAAGGAAATGTATGAGCACATGCCAAACTAAGCTTAACATGGAAAGGATGCAGGCGAGAAAATGGACAATGATGTACTGGATGTGATAGATAATGTAGTAGATGCATGCAATAAATGCTATATGTAATGCGATAAAAGTAATAGATTATAATGGATATGATGATGCATCTAAAAAGTGATGCTTTAGAAAGTACCTTACAGGGGCAATCAGTGATCACTCACCTCATGCTGCTGGGGATCTTCCACTTCTTCTTGGTTTCAAGACTTCTTCCTTCATCTTACGTTTCCAAACCACAGGTACTACTTTTCTCCCTAGCTATGTTCACAACTTTCCTTTTTTTCCAACAGGGTGACAGACTAGGTTGGTTTAGTATCCACAATTGAGGCGCATATAAGCTACCTCAACCTATAGGGCTGCCATATAGATTTCAAGCCGAGGATACACCCTTGGGTATTTAAACCAGACTTTAGTCTCGAAAATTCCAAACCTTTGCATTCTAGGCCTTGGCCATTCGAACTCTAGTTTCTACCGTCTCAGTTGATCTCCTAGGAACTCACCGTAAACATAGGCAGGTGGCTATACCAGACCACCGGAAGTCGTTCGAGCATGACAAACACCAAAGGAATTGCACCTTTAGCGGATTTAAGGTCTGTTAGACCAAGAGAGTGCACAAGATAGTGTGGGGGGAAGTGCACAAGACAGTGTTATATAGGTGCACAAGACAGTGCGATGCAAGTGCACAAGACAGTGCGAGTGAGAACGAATGCACAAGACAATGCGATGCACAAGATAGTGAGAAGTAAGTTGAAATGCACTAGACAGTGCGATGTAACTTGAAATGCACTAGACAGTACGATGCAAGTTGAAATGCACTAGACAGTGCGATGTAAGTTGAAATGCACTAGACAGTGCAATGTAATTTGAAATGAACTAGATAGTGCGATGTAATTTGAAATGCACTAGACAGTGCGATGCAAGTTGAAATGCACTAGACAGTGTGATATAAGTTGAAATGCACTAGACAGTGCGATGCAAGTTGAAATACACTAGACAGTGCGATATGGGTTAAAATGCACTGGACAATGCGATGTAAGTTGAAATCCACAAAATAGTGCGATGTAAGTTAAAATGTACAAAATAGTGGGATGTACATTGAAATGCACTAGACAATCCAATGTAAATTGAAATGCACTAGACAGTGCGATGTAAATTGAAATGCACTAGACAGTGCGATATAAGTTGAAATGCACTAGATAGTGCAATGTAAATTGAAATGCACTAGACAGTGCGATGCAAGTTGAAATGCACTAGACAGTGCGATGCACTAGACAGTGAGAATTGGGTTGAAATGCACTAGACAGTGTGATGCACTAGACAGTATGAATTGGGTTGAAATGCACTAGACAGTGCGAATTGAGTTGAAATGCACTAGATAGTGCGATGCACTAAACAGTGCGATGCACTAGACAGTGCGAATTGGGTTGAAATGCACTAGACAGTGCGAATTGGATTGAAATGCACTAGACAATGCGATGCACTAGACAATGCGAATTGGGTTGAAATGCACTAGACAGTGTGAATTGAGTTGAAATGCACTAGATAGTGCGATTGAGTTGAAATGCACTAGATAGTGTGATTGAGTTTGAAATTGTGCGGTATGCACACAGTGATTTATGCGATGATGCACAGAATGATTGCTTGTGCGATAGATGCATGAAGTGAGATTATTGTGCGATAGATGCATAGAATGATCAAATGAACAAGATTTACAAATCAATATAGTGACAACGCATGTTCCATGCAAGATAGAGAACTGATGCATGATGTTAATTGAAAGCATGTTCTATGCAAGAGACAAGAGCATACACTATGCAAAATTGAAAGCATATTCTATGCAAGAGACAAGAATGATGCAGGACATGCGTGCAACATAAGTGTATGTGAAAATGCAAATTCTATGCAACAGAAGACAACAAATATGTAATCTAACGAAACATCAGAACGAATAAAAAGTGTTGTTCAACGACAACCTTCGACTTACCCCTCGAAGACTTTGCAACATGTTAAAAAAGGATGTATCCTGTTCATATTGGCAAGGGGTAACCTCTACAAGTCGTTTTGATTGCCATTCTGACTTGAAGCAGGCTTGAACTCAGGGTCGAGGTACACTCATACTCCAGAGAAAAGACAAGGCCTGAGAAGGTGCATCCAGAATGCAGCCTTGGAGTTTGCTGAAGTTAAAACACACTAAGTTGCTCCAATATTTTCCCTCCTTTCTTTTATTTTGCAGTCCAGAACCCATGTAGCTTCAGATAGGTCTTGGTTCTAATGCTCTCTCTTGATCGGGGTTGGACCCTGCACTTTATGAAAGAAAGAATCTTGTTTTGTACACCATGTTGGGAATGACACAGCACTCTGAGCACAAAGCGATTTATTTTTGAAATTGAAATTGAAAATGAGTTCTTGACCGAGTACTGACCCTACGACTGACCACAGTCAAAACGACTCAACAAACGGAAAGCAAAATGAAAACAATCTAAACACGACTATTTACACTCAAAACGACTCAAAACAAAAACAAAAAATACAACACTTAGATGTTTGCTTTCCACCGGCGGAAACTCCCTCAGTTCACGGGGAGCCCACTGCTTCTCCAGGTATTGTTTCCCACCCTTTCTCATTTGTGATTCTCACATCACTTTGGCACTCAATCTCTTTTTCTCTGAAAAGCCCTTTCCTCACTTTTTCTCTCAGCGCACATCTCTTTATTCTTTAATCTCTCTTTATTTATTTATTTATTATTTTTATCCCTTCCCAGGTGTGGCTGATGGATAAGCTGAAGTTTGTGAGCTCTTGCCCCTAGCATTCTGCTAGATTCTCCTTCTTTCACTCTCAACTAGTGAGCTTTCCTACAGAGGGGTAGTGGTGCGACTGGACGTGCAGCAGATCTGCAACTGACATTTGTTAACGATGCCCTTAGCTTAACTTGATAAGTTACAGCATGGAGTTACAACATGTCCCATCGGTCAGGCATACAATTGATTGGTTTCACACATTGCGTTTTCTACGTCCCCATTTCGGGTCAGACGCCAATTTGGGTGTGATCAAACCCATCTAGATAAAGGGGTTGAATATCTAGCTCCATTTCTACTTTGTGCTTCACACTTGGCTTGATACGTCGTTACTTGGAGGATGAGAGATCTTTCGACCCTCTGCTGTTAGCTTCAGTTGTGCCCTTTCTGGCGAATACGTTGATAATGGGAAAAAGACAGAAAACTTGACTCAACTGTGCCCCTGATTCATTACTTTGACCATTTTTTGTTTTTGTCTTCTGTTAAAACAATTTTGACCAACATAAGAGTTAGATTAACATGCTTGTTCGACTTTCTACTTTGAAATCACGTAAGTCAGGCTATGAGCACTGAAAATTTTCCTTTTTTGGGTCCAAGAAATGGTCCGGTTTTGGAAAAGAAATGGAATAATTTTCGAGAAATTAGTTCGCTAATTAAAAATCCTCAAAACTGTTTTGCAAATGGCCATTGCTCAACTGATATGGATTTAACTCTTGAGATGCACAACCTCAGATCTGAACTTGATTTGTCTTGCAGCTAAATCTTCTAACAGAATAGGACAACCGATTTTGAATGAAGATAAGCCAATTGGACATGGATAGGATAGCCGAGTTGAACAAGGATAATCCAACCAACATGATAAGACAAGAAGGTTGAGAATGGTTGGGGCCGAACTTCAAGATGAAGTTGCCTAAGTATCTCAAAGATGGGAATCAGGCCTTACGTACTTCCGGGGTTAAGGTGCACTCGGTATTAACTCTCTCCTTTTACGCTCTAATTTTTACTAAGGCCGCCCTTTTAGGTTTTCAACCTTGCAAGCTCTATTTTTCCTTTTCATTTTTCTGTTTCTTTTTTTCTTAGTTCTCTTTTTTTTGTTCTTTTTTCCTCTTCTTTTTTTTTTCTTTTTTTTTTCTTCTTGCTCTAACTTTTGTCTGGGTCGCCCTTCCGGGTTTTCGGCCCAATTAGCCTCTCAAGGATAGAAAAGTTAACTTGTCCATGTTGAATGGTCGTAGGATCTCTAGCCATTTGAATCCATGAGAATGGCTGATGTTGCTGACTAAATAGTCTTGATGATGTAAGAGCCCGTCCAATTGGGGTATGAATTTGCCCCTAGTGTTGTGGATAGGAACTCGATTGTCCTTCAGCAAAACTTTTCTTTTTTCTATTCGTGGGAATTTGGCTTTCTTGCTGATCTCCATTGGTTTGCGGAATGACCCATCTTTTGAATCTTTGAGCACATCTGACATTTTTGCCCCTAGTTCAAGGGCTACTTCTGATCTAGCTTTACAAGCTTCCTTTGACAACATCTAACCTTCTTGGTCTGACCTTCTTGCCCCTAGTTCAAGGGCTGCTTCCGATCCGGCCATACAAGCCTTATATTGTGATTGATCGTTTGAACATTCTGAGTCAAGGTTCAAGGTTTGAAAGCAATGAGGTTGAGTCTCGAGGCCGAGAGTGATCCTATGCTGTACAATCTCGAGAGCGATTCCACGCATGTCTTCGTAGGACCATGCAAAACATTTTTTTGAAATATTTTAATAAGGCGACTAGCCGTTCAGGCTCCTCTGAAGACAATGCAGAACCAATCTGGATCAAGCCAGGATCTTTTTTAGTACTCACATTAACAAACATAATCTCATTCATTAAGGGCTTAGCATGCCTCTCTTTCTCTTAATTGATCAAATTTTTGCAAATCCCGAGGAATTCTTTCCTCTTTGTTTTCATCACAGTGTTAGAAAAGTTTTTGAAAAACTTAGGTCAATGCAATGATTTCAAGGCACAGTTTTGTCAATTACTTCCATCCCATTCAAAACTTCTGGCTCAACTGGCTCAATGGTAGAAACAGACTCAAAAGAAAGAGTGGAAAAGATAAACACAAAACAAAAAAGTGATGTCCGAGGTAACACCCTCGAAATCACCTGACTCTAACACAACAGGATTGACTCGATATAACAAGACAAAATCAATACAACACGACAGAACTGACTCAATGCCCAAGTCAGAAAGTACAATAAACAACATTTTCAAATTGCTCAAAACAGTGCATACCATCCACCACATTTGGAGTAAAATGAGCACCATCAGCAAGTGGTTTATCCCCTAAACACATAGTCACATTATCCCCCAAGTTTATCGATCTAGCGTTGATAGACTTTGTAAGACTTGGTGGAGCGATGACCTCATTGTTAATCAGATCTTGAACTTCATGGCGGCCAGTTTGTTAATGGAAGGCGCAGTACTTGGCAACATTATGCTTGGGTGGAAGGGGATCCGGGAGAGGCCAAGGGTTAAGGGGTTTGAGATGGCCTTGTCTTATGAGGATTTGGAGAGCTTTGGATAGGGTCATGTAAAGGGGACTGAAGGTGCGGTTACCAGTCCTGACAGACTTGACAGAGGGCTTGGCAGGTGTTGACTGGGTTTGATGATCTCTTACAGGTGTAGGATTGGAGCTAGAAGGGGCGTTTTTGGTATGACATCCCTTTTCCCAGCTTGCCCCTTGATTCAAAATTCCCCCAACCTGAGCGACAAAAGTGTCATCCACAGTTTTTGCAACCACTGTAAGCACTTGCTGTTTGTTCAGCCCTTTGACCTTCAAAGCCTCAATAGCTCACTGAAGATGTTCATAGGGATCAATACTTGCCCCGGCCTTGTTCTTGCCCCTTGTCTCCACTTTGCTAAGGGATTGGGTCGCTATATTGGAATGGAGCCCATTTGTTGTTGACATGCCACCACCCAGACTTGAGATGGCTTCAGGTTGGCCCTTTTCAATTACAGCTCGCCCCAAGATTGGGGAGCCTTTTGGCCTGAAATTTTTGACATGTGATGTGGTCGATAAGGGAGCTAAAATCCCAAAGGCTAAATCTGCCACAGTTCTTTGCAAGTCTTCAATCATGCTCATCAGCTCAGAAGTAGTGGGTTCATGGGTTTGAGATGATTGGGGTTCGAGTGCATCCATCATGCACAAGTCTGTGCTTTCTGGAATGAACACCTCAGGCTTGGGTAAATGAGCTGGAGTGATGTATATGCTGGGGTTGTAGGTGGATGGTAGTGTATGGATTAAGTTGAGGCTTGAAGATAATGGGTTAGGGGTGGCTTGAGGTCCTTTTGGTGAAGCTATGATCTCTTCGTCAATAAGATCCTGGATCTTATGATGGAGGCGGATGCAACGGTTTGTATCATGATCGTGTTACTAATGATAGCTACAGTATTTAGCAGGGTCATGTCTTGGTAGAAGAGGATTTGGGAGGGGTTGGGGTTCCAGGAGCTCAAGGTGCCCTTCTTCTCGCAGTATTTTTAAAGCTTGAGCGAGACTCATGTAAAGAGGATGGAAAGTTCGGGTTTGGGGCCAAGTTGAAGTGTTGGGCCTTTGGCTATTATCAGGAGGAGGGTTTTTGATAGGGATGGTGGCAGTGTTTACTTCTAAGCATTTCACAGTTGTGCTACCACTGGTAGTAGCATTAGAATTGCAAACAACATTCTTCCTCATAAGCTCATTACCTTCCACATTGAGCCCTTGTCTGCTGGCATCCTCGATTTGAACCCCAATTTCATGGAGGCCCGTAAAGTTGAATATCATTTTTTGCAATATCTCAGCTTGCCTAGCCATATCTTGCTACATCGAATCTACTGATTGCTGAAGATGGTTTAGTAAATCCTCTAGATTTGTTAGAGGCTGAGCCATGATAGAGGTAGATGGTCGTGCTCTGAACAGAGGTGATCTAGCTGGTAAATGCCGAAACAGTGGAACCGGTGAGCCCTATATGGCCCTTCTTTGCCTTGCCACTGGCGAAGGAAACACTAGTTGCCCCTGAACTAAATCTCTGACCTGACCTGACAAAGTCTATCAACACTAGTCCAGAATACCCGGGGGATATCGGAGCCTTCTGAAGCTATGGTTCCAGGACTACCTTGTAAAAGAGAAAACAGACAGCACCTCAGCCCAATTTCACTGAAACATATATGATCACAGCTGAATGAATGTACTCTCTACTGAAATTTGCCCCACAAACTAAATACCACATTTTGCAACTAATATGTACATCCCTGTACAGTTTCACTGTAAAGCACATACAAGTTAATTGAGAGCCAAAACACCCCTATGAGGGGGGTAGGGTTACCCTGTCCTAGTTTCGTCAGGAACTAGGTTTCACTATTCAAACAAAGTGGTTTCACCACAATCCTATATTTCGGGTAAGCATCCTGTCCTAGTTTGGAATAGTCTCTATGGCTTTTCGATATGCAACTAGGCCAAATGGTCAAAAGGGTACCTCAACAAGACTACCTAATATACCTCTCAAGGGTACCTCAACAAGAATACCTAATATACCTCTCACACCAAACACCGAGAAGTGAAAGGAGGATCAAACGGTACAGTGGTAGTCCAGATCCAAGGGTTGTGTTCCCATCGTGGTAGAGCCCGCGATTGGTCAGCCTTTTGGTGAGCTTTTAGACAAGCCTCTGGCAAATCGTCTAAGAATAGCAGATGACAAATGCAGTGACTTAGGCACACCAATGCAAATGCAATGCAAAGAAACATATAAGTGTAGATAAAATTTCATATCATGAGTTCAAGTCAAGTTCTCTAAATCTCCAGCAGAGTCGCCAGAAACTGTAGCTTGACTTTTTCGCACCTCCTTTCGGAAGTTTGAAAGAATCCCTACAGTTCGGACTCCCATGGTTCTGAATCTTATCTCACAAGTGCAATGTGAAATTGATGAACACCAAAGAGTCCAAATCTGACAAATCGTTTGGAAAATTGATTTTGAATAAAAAACGCCAAAATTGCATGGCTTTGCCAGATATAAAGTCGCCACCTAAATATTTTATGTTGGGGAAATTTAGAAAACTCATGACTCGTGACAAAGGCCACGTGTCCGTCATCACCAAAGTTGCCTCGGTTCGGGAACTTAGGTACGAGAGGGGAAGGTCATGAATACATTTGAGCACCCCTGCTCACTAGATCAAAGATCGGCCTCTACTAATCATGATATGATTTTTATCAACATTATATGCTCTTGTTCTGGTTTATTAGGCTAGCATTTACTATGTGATGTGCGCGCAAAAAAAAAAAAAAGTATAGACTAGTTTGCCTGAATTGGAACAATTCAATTTCATGTTTGTGTTTCGAAAAGGGTTTGAATTTGCCACTTAACAAAGTGGGCTTAAAGCTTGTGAATTTGCCACTTGATAAAGTGGGCTTAAACGTACTTTTATTGAATCATTCCAATTCAAGCAACAGGCCTTCATCCACAGGTACTGAAGTAGTTTAACATTTAAGCACTTAGCCTCATGGCAAGCATGCTAGTCATGGCAATCACTCACACTCATGCAAGTATGCTAAAGCACTAAAAACTCACCTAGTACTCCAACCTAAGATAAAACAAAAGAGTTAGAAAAATGCATGATTCCTAACTTATGCAATATGTCTAATGCAACACATGCGATATGCAACTAAAATAGGCTTAGCTACTTAACATGTTATTTGCAACAATTTCAATAGCATGCAGTCTAAAACACGTATTCAATGAGGTATTGAAATGACAATGCAGTTAGAAGGATGAACCGAGCCTCGGTGCATGAAATACAAGGTGAATGGATGCAAACATGCACTATGCTAAATGAAACATGATGCCCCTAATCTAACCATCAAAAGCAGATAAATAAAAGGGATAAAGACGTGGGAATGGAAGATATACACGTTATTACATCACGCTCTGATGAAGGAGAGTCCAAATAAATAAACTAGCTAAGCTAACTAGGCTAAGCTAATTAAGCTAATTATTACAAACCAAAATGAAACAAATAATTAGCTAAACTACTTAACTAATTATTCCAACACTTGAATTAATTAACTAGTTAACTAACTAATTAAAGAATTACAACACAATTGCAATTAATAACTAAGCAATTCACTACTCCGCCTCGGGAAATGAGAGATATGCACGCACATGCTTGGATTCCACCCGAAAAGACCACTGTTTTGCTCCCGAATGCCTCTGTTTGCACAGTTGAACATTTTCAGAACCATTTTGCTCCACCTTACCAACATTCTGTTGAGATTTGCATCAGTGACCAGCTTTCCACTGATAAATATTGCCGGCTACCTACTGGCCATCAAAGGTGGTCTGCTGGCCACTTGCCAGCCATGGAAAGTGGCCTGCCAGCCATTGATGCACAGGTTCATCTTGCTGCAACAGAGGACAAACAGAGCATATATAGGGTATTTCAAGGGTTTGTTTGCACAACTCACCCCTCATTTTCATGGGAAAATCAAAGGACTGGTGAACTTAAGCCACAAACCACCAACTCAAGCAATTTCATTGCATGATGGCTTGTGACTCAAGATGTGCAAGCTCAATAAATGCAAAACAAGGCACAAGCCTTCTCCATTTCATGATGATTAAGGGAAGAAGTTGACCTTGGAGACTTGAATCATTTCATCACTAGCAAGTATGAAATGGTCCAAGGTCCATATGTTCAATTAACGTCCAATTGAACACAACCAAACATTATCTTGCTCACTTTTAGTCCCAAGTTTTAGTTACTCATTTTAATTTACCAACCATTCTTTAATCCAATTAAGTCCAAAAGGTTAATTAAAGTCCTCTAGTGGGAAGACGGCTCAAAACACAAGTTGCTTTGGGTATGAAAGAAGCATCACACCATTGGTAATGAATCCCCTAAGGGATTAAACCATTAAGTATGAAACCTCAATTTCATACTTGGGCAAACAAATGACTTGAATCCACTTTCAAAGCAAAGTAAAAATTCAAGAATTGAGTGAGGTTGTAGAGATTATTAGTGCTGAAATGAAGTATGAAAAGCCCAAAATAAGTGCTATCAACTTAAATAAGTGATGTCTAAGACCTAAAACATCAAGCTTATGAGGACTATTACACTATAAGCATGCAAAACAAGACTCAAATGCAACAACCAGCCCAAAACAGAGGCAAAACAACCTAAATTAGAGGCTAAAACATGCTGTAATTAAGCTACAAGTGGCTAGATAAACATGCTAAACATGGCACAAAGTAGGCTAGTAAGCAAGATGCAAGGAGGGGAGGCTAACCCCTCTAATTTTGTACTTCAAAAAGTGTTTTTAGCCACTGAAATAACTCTGAAATTTAGTGTTTAAAAGCTCAAAAATAGATAGTAAAAGGGTGAGAAACACAAAGGTAAAGGCCTCCAAAACAAGGTACAAAGAAGGGTGAACCACCCCTCAACCTTTAATGGCCTTAAAACCCAAGTTTCAGCCCACAAATACATAGTTTTTACAGTCCAAAAATAGCCCAAAAACAGTACAAAAATGTGCTAGAATGAAGACAAAAACATGGAGCAATTCAAACAAGTAAACAAGCCAACGGAGGGGTGGCTAACCCTTCCATTTTTGGGACTTCAAAATCACTTTTTTAGCCTCTGAAAGCCTCTGAAAATCAGTGGTAAAAAGCTCAAGAAAAGTTGATGAAAGAATGGGAAACACAAGTGGAAAGGCTTAGAGAGCAAGGTTCAAAGAAGGGTGATTAACCACTCTACCTTTAATAGCCTTGAACCACAAGCTTCAGCTTATAAAAAAGAGTTGAAAAAACACTTCAAAATCAGCAAGAAAAGATAGAAAAGAAGTAGTGCAAAGATGGTACGAAAGCAAGAGAAGGTATACCTCTTGAAGAGGAATACTTCTTTGAGTTATAAACCACTAATTTCACACTCTCAAGTGCTTCAAGAGCTCAAATTCAAGCTCAAATCATCTCAGCAAGAAGTCCTCTAGGCTTGGTTTGGCGTGTTTGGGCATAGGCTATGCAAGTTGCAAAAGAGAGAGAGAATTGTAGAGAGAGAAGATTGTTGAGAGAGAGGATTTTTCCAAAAATATTTTCACTCCTAAATGTTTTTTAACCTTGAAAGCAAGAAGAAAGGTCTTCTATATATAGAAATATATGAGCTTTGGTCGAAAATATCTAAAAAAAGACAGCTGGAGCTTTGTGGAAACAGGTGAAGAAAATATCTAGGTTTTACACTGGTGGCTGGCAGGCCATCACTGGTGGCCGGCGGGCAAAACATGGTGGCTTGCCGTCCACAAATGGTGGTTGTCGGCCACTTGTCAGCCATGCTTTCAGGCTTGACTTTAAATGGGCATATCTCTGTCATCCGAACTCGGTTTTCGGTCATTCTTGAGTCTAAATTGAACCCTCGAAAGTCTACTTTCTAATGGAGGTGGCCTCACATCTAAATTCTAAGTGTGCAAAGAGATATGCCTATTTTAGTGAAGGTTTCTTAGTTTGTCTTAATGGTTTAATGCCCAACTTCTTCCCCAACTAGTTTTTTCCCCTCTCCTTCTATTTTCTTCAACTCCAAACCTCTAAATAAGATGTTTAAAAAAAAATTTCAAAGAGTTTACCTCTCTTCCATTTATTTCCACTTTGTCCTTGCTTGGTTTACCGAAAAATGTAACATTTTACGAAATGCGAGCTTCAGAACATCGTAGAAACATTTTCAAAAATATTTTGAAACAGAGGGTTTTAAAGTCTGAAATAGTTTTGGACAAAAAAGTTTTTGCCCAAAATGGGGTGTAAGGTTTGGATTTAGAGCTCTTCTTGCTGAAGAAATCGAACGTTTGCACAGCATAACTTTCATCATTAAGTGACCAATCAGTGGCGCCCAAGTCTTAAGGGCGGTCAAAAATGGGGTGTCTACACTTCACCACATAGATTATTCAATGCAATCACTATGCGTAGATCAATTAATATGAGCATGCGAACATAAGAGGTATTCAGATTGAGAGTAATATTTGCACCTCGTCTGTAATGTGAAGCTCAACAATCAATCAATTACCATAAAGTATCTAATCAAATGTTCTCAAAGCCTTATGGCATAGCCCCACATTCGAAGTTGATATTATTACTATTTACTTTTTTTTCTTTGACAGAGACTGTATAATGTCTAGATTTCTTAAGTTTTCTAATTAACCCATGTAGCGAGTGTTGAGCCAATGAATCCCAAAACATATGGCTTTAGGGCATTAGGTGTAAAAACACCCCAACGAGCTTAATAATTTGAGTTAACAAGGCTACAAATCCAAACTAGTCATCTTTTTAAATCTGTGACCATGCAATGTCTAGGTCCCTTAAGCTTTCTAATTAACCCATGGAACAAGTGTTAGGCCAATGACTCCCAAAGCCATCAAACCATATGGCTTTAGGGCACTAGGTGTGAAGACATCCCAATGGCCTTAATAACTTGAGTTAAAAAGGTTACGAATCCAAGGTGGTCACTATTTTTTTTTTCTTTTTTTCTTTTATTTATTTATTTTTTAACTCTAAAAGATCAGTCACACTATGAGTTAAATACACAATCCTAAATAACAAATATTGCAATTAACCTAGCTAGAACTGCGCTCGTAAAAGATAAAGTGGAAAAACATCACTACCAATCAAATAGCCCCTCGCTACGCACACACTCACATTAAGTTAATCATGCACACCAACGGTATATCGGACATATTCTAAGATGTCATGAGAAAGCAACACTTATGGTGCAAAATATCAAGTGTGTAACAATACTCATAATTCTCAAGTGTGAACAAGGTGTACCCCCTCATATAGAATGCACTCCCTCCCCCCCTCCCCCTCCAACTAAAGTGACATTGTCCTCAATGGTAAGCAAACAATTAAGCATGGCAAAGCAAAATTGAAATAAATGTGAAACAAAGACTCTCACCAGATTGTGTTACACACAGCAAGTCCACATAAGCACCACAAATTCATACTTAAGTACTAATATACAAGATAGAATGTGTAAGGCTCGTGGGCTGGAAACATCAGGGGTGGTGAAGGATAACGATCAAGAAGAGCCTACAACATAATGTGAGCCACGTAGGCATCCTTATGAGACTGTGTCTGGAAGGTAGTGAACTCATTTTGGTAGGCAGTGAAATCGGCATAGAATGTGTTCATTCGATCTTGGTGAGCAAAAAAATTAGTCTCTAGCTTCTGCACATGCTTACGATACTATTTGGATGTAGATTATAATCTTGATATCAACTGTCGGTGGTCCTGCAGAGTACTTTAGGCGTGACGTGTTGAAGGCGCATCTGATCGTCTAGAGAAGCCTAACACTACTTTATGATCATATATATCAACTCCTTTTGGGGAGGCACTAGAGGAGCAAAAAGTAGAGGGTCAAACATTTGAGCATCCTTCGCATCAACTGGGGCATCGCCCTGTGGTTTAATCCAAGAAAGATTGTGCTTCCATTCCCATTGGGCGAATGTCATGAAGGCGGCCTCAGTAAATTATTCAGTAAATTACTCAGTAAATTCCCAGTAAATTCTCAGTAAATTTCTAGTTAATTCTCATTAAATTCTCAGTAAATTAATCTTTAAATTCTGAGCAAATTACTCAGTAAATTCTTAGTGAATTCTCAGTAAATTCGCAGTAAATTACTAGTAAATTCTCAGTAAATTCGCAGTAAATTACTAGTAAATTCTCAGTAAATTCTTAGTAAATTACTAAATAAATTCTCAATAAATTCTCTGTAAATTAATCAGTTAATTCTTTGTAAAGTACTCAGTAAATTCAAAGTAAATTTTCTATAAATTCTCATAAAATTACTCAGAAAATTCTCAGTAAATTACTTAGTAATTTTTTCGTAAATTACTCAGTAAATTCTCAATAAATTATTATTAAATTCCCAATAAATTAATCAGTAAATTCACAGTAAAATACCAACAAATTCTCAATAAATTACTCATTAAATTCTCTATAAATTACTCAGTAAATTACTCAGTGAATTCTTAGTAAATTACCAGTAAATTCTCAGTAAATTACTGGTAAATTCTCTATAAATTACTCAGTAAATTCTCATTAAATTCTCTGTAAATTTTCATTAAATTCTCAGTAAATTACTTAGTAAATTCCCATTAAATTCTCAGTAAATTCCTAGTAAATTCTTAGTAAATTACTCAAAAAATACTTAGTAAATTCTCAGTAAATTACTTACTAAATTTTTAGTAAAATACTCTGTAAATTCTCTGTAACTCTCAATAAAATCTCAGTAAATTACCAGGTAATTCTCAGTAAATTACTTAGTAATTTCTCAGTAAATTACTCAGTAAATTATCAGAAATTCCTCACTAAATTACTCGGTAAATTCTCAACAAATTACTTAATAAATTTCTTAGTAAATTTTTAGAAAATTCTCAGTAGAATACTCAATAAATTCGTTAGTAAATCAGTCAGTAAATTCCTAGTAAATCACTTAGTAATTCCTAGTAAATCACTTAGTGAATTCTTAGTAAATTATTCAATAAATTTTCAATAAATTACTCAATAAATTAACAGTAAATTCTCAGCTCAGGGTATTTCCGGTAAATTCTTAGTAAATCACTAGTAAATTCTCAGTAAATTACTCAGTAAATTCTTAGTAAATTACGCATTAAATTCCCAATAAATTACCCAGAAAATTCTCATTAAATTACCAGTAAATTTTTAGTAAATTACTTAGTAAATTCTTAGTAAATTCTCAGTAAATTCACAGTAAATTACTCAGTAAATTCTTAGTAAATTACCAGTAAATTCTCAGTAAATTACTCAGTGAATTACTCAGTAAATTCATAGTAAATTCCTCAGTAAATTTCTTGTAAATTACTCAGTAAATTCTAAGTAAATTACTCAGAAATTTCTCAGTAAATGGCTAGTAAATTATCATTAAATTCTCAGTAAATTACTCAATAAATTCTTTGTAAATTACTCTGTAAATTCCCATTAAATTCTCAATAAATTACTCAGTAAATTCTCAATAAATTACCAGTAAATTACTTAGTGAAATCCTAGTAAATTCTAAGTAAATTCCTAGTAAATTCTTAGTAAATTACTCGGAAAATTTTTAATAAATTACTCAGTGAATTCTTAGTAAATTCACAGTAAATTTTTAGTAACTTCTCAGTAAATTGCCAGTAAATTCTCAGCAAATTCTTAGTAATTCCTCAGTAAATTACTCAGTAAATTATCAGCAAATTACTCAATAAATTTTTGAATAAATTACTCAGTGAATTCACAGTAAATTCTCAGTACATTACGCAGTAAATTCTCAATATATTACTCAGTAAATTCTCAATAAATTACTCAATAAATTCCTTAGTTAATTACTCAATAAATTCTCAAGAAATTCTCAGTAAATTACTATAAAATTTCTTAGTAAATTACTCAAAAAATTCCTTAGAAAATTACTCAGTAAATTACTTCGTAAATTCTCAGTAAATTACTAGTAAATTCTCAGTAAATTACTCACTGAATTCCCAGTAAATTTTGAATAAATTTCTAGTAAATTCCCAGTAAATTAATCAGAAAATTCTCATTAAATTCTCAGTAAATTACTCAATAAATTTTAAGTAAATTACTCATTAAATTCTGAGTAAAATACTCTGTAAATTTTCAGTAAATTACTTAGTAAATTACCCCATAAATTACTCAACAAATTCTCAGTAATTCCTTAGTAAATTACTCAGTGAATTCCCAATAAATTCTCAGTACATTACTTAGTAAATTATCAGTAAATTATTTAGTAAATTACTAATTAAATTCTCATTAAATTACCTAGTAAATTTCAAGTAAATTCTCAGTAAATTACTCTATAAATTCTGAGTAAATTACTCAGTAAATTCTCAATGAATTCTCAATAAACTACTTAGTAAATTCCTAGTAAATTACTCAGTAAATTCTCAGTAAATTGCTAGTAAATTCTTAGTAAAGTACTCAGTAAATTCTTAGTAAATTACCTAAAAAATCTTCGTAAATTTTCAATAAATTAATTAGTAAATTCTCTGCAAAGTATTTAGTAAATTCTCAATAAATTACCAATAAATTTTCAGAAAATTCTATGCAAATTACTCAATAAATTTCTCAGTAAATTCTCAGTACATTACTTAGTAAATTCTTAATAAATTACTCAATAAATTCTCAGTAAATTACTCAATAAATTCTTAGTAAATTACTCAGTAAATTCCCAATAAATTCCTCAGCAAATTCTCATTAAATTAATCAATAAATTAATCAATAAATTTTTCAATAAATTACTCAGTAAATTTCTTAGGGAATTCCCACTAAATTCTCAATAAATTACTCATTAAATTCTCTGAAAATTCTCAATAAATTACTCAATAAATTCTTAGTAAATTACTCAGTAAATTCTCAATAAATTACTCAGCAAATTCCCAATAAACTACTCCGTAAATTCTAAGTAAATTAGTAGTAAATTTTTAGTAAATTACTTAGTAAATTCTCAGTAGTTACTTAGTAAATTTCCAGTAAATCACTAAGTAAATTCCAAGTAAATTACTCAGTAAATTCTTCGTAAATTACCAGCATGCCATGCCACAGCCTTGGCCAGCATGTTGTAGCACAGGCCGCAGCCTTGGCCAGCATGTTGCAGCACATGCCGTAGCCTTGGCCAGCATGCCATGCCACAACCTTAGCCAGCATGCAGCAGCACAAGCCACAGCTTTGGCCAGCATGTCATGCCACAACCTTGGCCAACATACTGCAGCATAGGCCGCAGCATTGGCCAGCAGCATAGGCCGTAGCCTTGGCTAGCATGCCATGCCACAGCCTTGGCTAGCATGCTACAGCACAGGCCGCAGCCTTGGTCAGCATGTTGCAGCACAGGCCGCAGCCTTGGCCGACATGCTGCAGCACAGGTCGCAGCCTTAGCGAACATGCCATGCCACAACCTTGGCCAGCATGCTGTAGCACAGGCCACAGCCTTGGCCAGCATGCTATGCGACAGACTTAGCCAGCATGGCTCTACACAGGCTGCAGCCTTGGCTAACTTGCCATGCCACAGCCTTGGCCAACATGGCTCAGCCTTGGCCAGCTTGCTGTAGCACAGGCCACAGCCTTGGCTAATATGGCACAGCCTTGGCCAGCATGCTGCAGCATAGGCCGTAGCCTTAGCCAACAGCACAGGCCGCTACCTTGGCCAGCATGCCATGCCACATCCTTGGCTAGCATGCCACAGGTTGTTTTTTGTCACTTATTGTGTATTTTATCGCTTTATCTGACAAATGTGTCGTATTTCATACATTTTTACCGCTTGTTTTGAACATGATTCTTTTATATTCTTACCTAAACCATGCCATATAATTAATAAAGCACTAGTATTAATTTTAAATGTCATTTCTTTTTTTTTGGTTGCTATTTTCTTGAGTTTTTTGAATTTTTTAAATATCTATTTACTTATAAAAATCAAAATAAAATAAAAAAAATAAAAAAATAATTTAAAAATTACTATAATTACTAGTGCCTCATCCTTTAATTATTGGAATCATTTCTACAATTTGTTGACTATTTTTAGTAATTTTTATTATTTTTTAAGTATTAAAATAGAAATAAATTAAAATAAAATATTTTGGTGGCTAAATATTTTTTTTTAAATTTTTTTATGGTGTCTTTAATTATTTTCTTCAAGTTATGGTTGAAAATTCATGGAAAAAAAACTTTACTTTTTAAAAAAACTCCATTATGACTCCTCGAGCATAGGTGATGTTTCTTCCTACCAAGGGCAAAAAAGCTTAACAAGCTACTATAAGGGGGGGCTACCTCCCAGTAAGGCCAGGCCGCAGGCTAGGCCACAAGTCATGCCCAGGCTACGGCGCGCGCTTGGCACATGCCGTTGCTTTGCTTACGTTAAACATGGGATGTGTCGAGTAGCGGCCCGTGGTGGTGGCGGTGGCACGCCCGCCTTCACCGACAGCGTGGCATGGCCCACGCGCGGCCAAGCCGGCATGCTGGCTTGGTGTGCACGCATCCAAGTCGCGGCCTAGCTGCTTGTCATGTGAGCGGCCTAGGCTGCGACATTGGCAGCCTGGCAGCTCGGCATGCGCACGGCTTGGGTTGCGGCCTTGCCAACTTGCCCGCATGGCCTGCGCGCGGCCTGGGCAGCATGGTACACCTGTGACCTAGGCGACGTGATAGCCTAGCCTGCACGCGGCCTAGGCAGCTTAGCATGCCCGTGGCCTTGGCAGCGGGCGTGCCAAGCTGCCCAGGCCGCGCGTAGGCCACAGCCTGCAACCAATAGCACAGCCCTCAGCCATGGCCAGCAGTCTACCACGCGGCCCGCAGCCTTGGCACTTGACAAGGCTATTGCACTTGGCAAGGTCGCGGCACTTGGCAAGGCTGCGGCCTGGCATGCGTGCGTTCAGCCTAGGCTGCGGTACTTGGCAAGGTGTCAAGGTGCACCCACCCAAGGGTCAACTCCTTGGTGCCATACATATTTGGGCCCTTTGGCAAGCCAAAGACATGTCCAAGAAATTGTTGGTGCAAGTGCAAGCAAAGGCCCAAGGCATAGTGCAAACATAGTCCATGGCATGCCAAGAGATTGCACATACCAAGTCACAGCTAGGAGTAGCCTCAATCGCAGCCAACAACAGCTAGTAGCAGCTCGAGCCGCAGCATTACCAGTAGTCCCGGTCGTTGCCAGAAGCAGCCTAGGTCGTAGCACTGGCAGCAACACATGCAGTAGACCAGGCTGCAGCCCAGGCAGCAGTATAGGCTACAGCCAAGGCCGCAGCCAGGCAACAACATAAGCC
This sequence comes from Camellia japonica, assembly GCA_030407325.1. NCBI lineage: Eukaryota > Viridiplantae > Streptophyta > Magnoliopsida > Ericales > Theaceae > Camellia > Camellia japonica. Next base: position 10,987,006 of record JAPPVO010000013.1, read on the forward strand.
ATAGCCTAGGCCACAGTGCAGGTCATAGCTAAGGCCGCTGCCATGCAGCAGCACAGGCCATCGCTGAGGACGTAGACAAGGCAGCAGCCCAAGTTACAGCACATGCCACAACTAAGGCCGCAGCCAAGCAGTAGCACATGCTACCGCCAAGGCAGCAGCTCAGGCCATAACCTAGGCCGCAGCTAGAACAACAGCCCAGGCCACATCACAGGCCATAGCACAGGCTGCAGCATAAGCCGAAGCCAAGGCAGCAGGCCAAGCCACAGCCAAGGTAGTAGCCCAGGCTGTAGCACAGGCCGTAGCAAAGGCAGTAGCACATGTCGCAGCCCAGGCCATAGCCAAGGCAGTAGCACTTACCGTAGACAAGGCAACAACATAGATCGTAGCCAATGCAGCCGTCCATGCCGCACACAGGGCCCGGCCTTAGCTAGCTGGCCGCAACACCGGCCGCAGCCTTGGCGAGCAGCACAGGCTGTCACCCTAGCCATCAGATAATTAACCCAGTTTTGGTGGAAGGGATGAAGAAGGGTGTAGCCATGTTTGTGTCGAAGTGCCTTACTTGTCAACAAGTGAAGACCGGCATCAAAGGCCAATGGGTTTGTTGCAACCCTTGCCTATAACCGAGTGGAAGTGGGAGCATGTCACAATGGATTTTGTTATGGGTCTTCTGAGGACTCAATACGGTAATGATGCCATTTGGGTGGTAGTTGACCGATTAACTAAGTCAGCACACTTTGTACCTATGCGTACAAATGACTCGGTAGATTTTCTGGTTGACCTTTACATTAGGGACATTGTTCAACTTCATGGGGTCCTTGTGACTATCATTTCAGATAGAGATTTGTATTTTACAGCTCAGTTGTGGCAGAGCCTACAAAATGCCTTGGGCATGAGATTGACCTTTAGCACCGTGTATCATCCTCAAACTGATGGGCAGTCCGAGTGTATTATTCAGATCCTTCAGGATATACTTTGAGGTTGTGTCCTTGACTTTAAGGGGTCGTGGAAGAGGCACTTGCCCTTGGTAGAGTTTGCCTATAATAATAGCTTCCAGTCGAGTATTAGCATGGCACCGTTTGAGGCCTTGTATGGCCGACCATGTAGATCTCCTGTGTGTTGGGCCGAGGTGGGTGATGCACCTGTGTTGGGTCCAGAGTTAGTCTGAGAAATGACGGAGAAAGTTGCACTTATCCGTAAGAGGCTGCTCATGGCCCAGAGTCGCCAGAAAAGTTTTGTCGACTATAGGAGGAGCCCTTTGTCTTTTGAGGTAGGAGATCATGTCTTCTTAAAGATATCACCTAGACGGGGTTTGATGAGGTTTGTGAAGAGTGGGAAGTTATCTCCTAGATTTATCGGGCCTTTTGAGATCCTAGAACGGATTGGAGAGGTCGCTTATCACTTGGCCTTGCCACCACAACTTTTTTGGGGTTCATGATGTGTTCCATATTTGTATGCTTTGGAAGTATGAGCCAGATCCATCACACATGTTAGATTGAACCAAGTTAGAGGTAGACAAGGATGCCTCGTATGAGGAGAGACCGATGAAAATCTTGGATACTCGAGACTAAGTCTTACGAGGCAAGGCAATTCCCTTGGCTAAAGTATTGTATGCGACCTCACGAAGTTGAGAAAGCGACTTGGGAACGTGAGTTGGAAGTCCGTGAGAAGTATCTGGACCTATTTGTTAATGTTTTGAGCACGTGTTGAAACTTTTGTTATGTTAATTTATATAAACATTGTATATGTTTTGGAAATGTGAATTGTATATTCAGTATTGAGAACTTGTTTATCATGTTGATGAGAATGAATGACCGGTGGGTGGGTCATGGTATTGGAATTGATTGATTATCATTGTTGTAATTGGTTTAAACATGGTTTTAAAGTTTGATTGATAATTTCGGGGGAAAAATTCCTTAAGTGGGGAGGTTATAGCGATCCTGATTTAGACCTGACCCATTTAAATGGGAAACCAAAAGTTTGACTGAAATGGGAAACCAAAAGTAGACAACTGAGAAAAGTTGATTCTGTAATAAATGGGAAACCTAATAAAAGTAAAAAACTGTCACCAAAAGTTTGACTTCTGTACACATTTTTCATTAAAAAAGAAATACTAAAAATTGAAATTAATTAGATTAAATTGAGATAAAATCATAAATTTCGAATTAAAATCGAGCCAATCGAAATTACAGAGAATAAATAATACAATTACCAAAGAATAAGAATTACAAGTGTAATTTGTCCTTGTAAATCATAAAGCATTATAACGCAGCGGATTAAATGTTTAGATCATACCTTTTAGCGAAGAACCTCGTGGGTAAATCACGTGCTTCCTGAATCTGGTCAATCAACCCAGCAATGGGGTGATATTACAATAGTGAATATCACACACACAAACCACAGTGCAAATGGCTTTGATCGTTGTTTTTGGGAGAGAGTCAGAAAGAGAGGAGAGTTTGGGAAAAAAAGGTTATAGGTAAAAACCCCATAACGTATCTGATATACGTATCTGATTCAATATATTAGATTAACCATATAATCTGATATATAACCAATATCTATCTATCTATCCATATCTATTGATATGATAGATATAGATATCCTGAATGGTTATCCAAATAAGTTTGAATTAAAATTCAAACTTACATGGATAAGGTTCAAGAGGTTCAGGCTCAAAAAGCTCAAAGGGCCATGCCACATGGGCGCCCAATTTCTAACATCTCCCACTCGCACATGAGTTGGCATGACACTGCCACATCTCTATCTCAATCTCCCAAAAATGAACAATCTCATACTAGCCAATGCACCGTGCGACTGCTGAGAACACCTGCATGTGGGAGCTCTATACTAGAAACTCAAAATGAGCCAGCATAGAGACATCAACCCAAAAGGAACAAAAATAGTGTCTCATATACCCCAGACCCATCTAATTACACCGGTCCAAAAAACATCTCTAATCCCTCAAAAAGAGCATGTTTGACCCTCTCAATTCTTGCAATATATTCACACTCAATCCGCTTCTCATACAGAGCGATGTGAGTTGCCGGCAGTGAATATACAACAGTGGTGTAATACTAGATGATCTTCCCTTTGCCCTCATGCCATTTAGTTTAGGATTGACCGCTTTCCCAGTGATGTCCCTTAAGGCCGAATCATACATGACCGCAGGCAACATACCAAAGTAGCAGAACATCAACCCCTTACCTTATGACATAGTCAAAAGTCACAAAAGGGTACAAAAATGAAAGTCATATCAATAATGACACGTAAGACTCACACGGTGAGGAAACAGGGATCCATTCTCTCACCTCATTACTCAGTCGCCAAGCACATATAGTATGAATACATGTTACGGTGGAGTAACTCTTCCAAAAGAGTGACGTCATACTCGATACACCGTACAGATATTAGTCTAGTCGCTTTCTAGCGCCTAACCCGAATTCTCTATTTGCTCGCCTTCTAGGCGCCAAATGAGATCTCGCATCTGGCTAATCATAACAGGCACAACATGGAAAGTGGGTACTAACATCCATGTTTGGTCCTTAACACGACCTCATCTTGGTTGTAACCAAGGCGACATGCATAGTGGATAATTTTAAGCCTCTCTTGGCTTCCAAATAAAAATAAACCACTAGTCTCATCCTTGCTCGCTCCCAAGCGCCAAGGGCGATTGCTCGTGTGAGTGAGCCAATCTTGCCTGCTGACATCATCATCTGCTAATCATTATGACACAAACCATAATAGTGTCATCATCTCAAAATAAGTGATCGATTTTCAAAAAATTTGACCACAGCTTGCGCAATTCTAGATTCCAAACATAAGCCTTATCAGCACCTCTTGCGATAAGTATATACAACGAATCCACCATGTGCGCCTCACATGAAGTGATTCAAGATCACAATTCTAGATTCCAAACATAAGCCTTATCAGCACCTCTTGCGATAAGCATATACAACGAATCCTCCATGTGCGCCTCACATGAAGTGATTTAAGATCACTACCTCTTGCGCAATTACCTCTCTAAAGATATTTTGGTGACCAATTTGCGTTCATTCTGATGCGCCCAACTAGCGCATTGAATCTTACAATGAGCAAATTAATATACTACTAGTAAAGCATTTTATCCACAATCTAATGAGCAAGGTCAATGTCTAAACAACTCAGTTGACCATTTACCAAAGATAACACTTATCATGCCGAATACGCCCACATAGCGTACTTTAGGCTCCCACAACAAAGAAAAGATCAAGGAATATAGGTCATCTGTTTCTCCCAAAGACAATCCGAGGATACACTCAATAGCTAAGGCTCTGGCTTTTACCGATAGGTAAGTCAATGGGTTTGCAATTTTGCATCTAGAATTATTCTAGGATATTCCTTATGTAAGTCATCGAAGACAAACCGAGAATTTCCCAAAACAATCCCTAAGGATCGTACATCCGAGCATATAAATTACATCACCCATGTCCATCATATCTAAAATAGAGGACTGCCCACCCTAGGTGGCGACATCCTTATAAATTCCTGGCTCATAATGACTAAGTAAGGAAAAACTTCTTTTGGACCATTGATCATGCCTCAGTGGTCTTCATCGATCATCGTTTGCCTATCATGGCTTGACGAAATCTAAGAACCACTATTTGGATAACTGTTTTAGGCTGTAAAAGATTTATTGGAACTAGCAACCTTTTTGCGCTCCTAACTTATCACCATAAAAGCAGAAGGTAAATCCCTATGGATCTACTTATCCAATTCTCCAACGAGAAGTTGGGTCACAATGTCCACAAATCAATATTCCGAACTTATGTCAATCATAGCCTAAGTCGAAATAACCTCACTCCCCAGTAGGAAGTCTTCTCATGGTCTACACTTTCCTCAATGGTGCGACTTTTCGGTATCTAGCGAGCCTTATGCCTTAACAATGACTATCTAAATTACGCATAACTTTAGAACAGTTTCGCGTCATAATGGAAAGTCAACCAAATTATAGAAATGGTTAATCCTCAAAGACTTTGTCTTAAATGCGCAACATTAATCCACTTTCTAAAAACAGGGGACTAGAGCCTTTGGCATTATCCTAGGCTCTTTATCATCTTGCGGAGCAATCATGAATGTTCCCTTCTCAATCACCCAGTGATGACGTGGAAAATTTTCACATTTGCTACCACGCAACTAAGAATGTAGAGAATTCTTCTCTAATGGAGTAATCCATTAGTAGGCACATCGCTCCCACTGTCCCTAGGATATTGGAAATTTCTTTCCATTCTCAACTAGGCTACATAAAAGCGCTATGCTTAGAATTCTCTATCTTATAGAGTTCCAAAACTCTATACACGTCACCTTTACTAAGAAAACTTTATGTGACTTAGTTACACTACCACAAAGCTGCTTACCTATATGCACATGACCCGGAGGGTTTACATGACCGCATACAATAATGCGCCACACAACCCTATGTGTTTACAAGACAGCATACAATAATGCGCTATAGAACCCTAGGTCTTAACTTCGCAATCTTATGAGAAGTAGAATAAAGATAAGCTGCTTAACGGTTACAGATCGCCCATAGATGGCTCTCTGCTAACCCATTACTCAAAATGGAGTGTAAAATCTGATATGGAGGGCACTTAGTTAGGGATATAGGCAACAAACTAGTGCAATTCCCAATTGGGAAACATTTTGCGCCATTAACCACCTAACATTACTAATATTTAATTCCTTATTTCTACTACACCATTGTGTTGTTGAGTACTAGGAATAATCAATTTTCTAAGCATCCATTTCTTTTCACAGAGTTTTCTAAAAAATAACTCAAATAGATACTCGCCACCTTGGTCAAAACTAAAAGCACAAAAGCTCTTATCTAATTGATCTCAACCTCATATGTGCAATGTCAAAAAATCATCTCAAAACTTTTGACTTATGGGAGATCAAATAGTCTTGACTCAGATGCGTATCGTAATCTATAAATGTGTCGAGATTGAGGCTTAGCTATCATACCCTTACACATATCTAGTCACAAAATATCATAGTGGACTAAATGCGCCAATACAAATGACCTTCTACGGCTTTCCTACTTACTTGTGCGCACCCATTGCGAACAAAGTTACACATTTATATGAGAGCAGGATGTCACAAGCGAGTGGGCCCGAGAAGGCCTACTCAAACCATCGTGTCATCATCTCATTAATGTGATTAAGTATAATAAGCCACCGGTTCATGACCAATGTCATAAACTAATTCCAATCATCTTAATGTGTGAGTTCTCGAAGATAAGTTTAAAAGGTTTAGGCCCAACTAGGTAATGACTCAGGACTAATTCATATTCACTAGATCATAAAAGGATGTCATGGAGATATCAAGTGCGCCTAAGTCGCAAATTTAACTAGTAAGTGCTAATCCCCTGCACCTTCAAGTCAATTTTATTCTCCATACACTTTAATGCATCTAGTTGAAAGATGACGATACTCCTCTTGCCATATCTATTTCTCGCTTCATAGTTACTTGCAATTAATTCTACTATCCACAAGAAGGAGAGAATAAGCTATCAATCTGTGACAGCTCTGAAGTAACTTAAGCGGGAATTAGGCTAAAGAGTCTAATTCAACACAATGCTCTCACAAGCGATGCGTCAAATTCTTAGAGTCATAACAACCTTGTCGGCCTTGACCTTTTCATTACTATGCTGCAACGTTTGCGCTTAGTGGTAAACGTTATTCAAAAACGTTAGCCTAGCTAAGGAATCATACAAAGAAGCCCTCCTCATGTCTCACACTCAAGTGTGGAAACAGTAAGTGTCCAGACTTAGACAAGTTGGCAATGCTATAGATTTTGCAGCCACTAAGCGCTAATCTTTCAAGTGTTAATAGATTTTGCAGCTTCTAAGCGCTAATTTTTTCACTTAGTGTTAATAGATTTTGCAGCTTCTAAGCGCTAATCTTTTCACTTAGCGTTAATAGATTTTGCAGCTTCTAAGCGCTAATCTTTTAACTTCACGTGATATTTCAACGCACACTATTATAGTGCATGAAATTTTGCTCCATCCACTCCCAATAATTGGGTAGAGAGCAAAACACTGCTCATACTGGCTACTCGTCTTACACTTAATGACTAATTTATTTAAGCTCGCATTTCTTGGATGACGTGACTCTTGAATGTTACTTCATCCAATGATGTAACATTATTTACAAGTCAAATTTACAAAGTCAATCCGCGCAGCTCAATAGTCAAGATCATATACAGATCTATTGAGGGCTTACTAATTTCATAACTCCAAAACTCGCCAACCAAAACTACGTAGCGTGCCGCTAACCATAGCGCACACATTAGTTTTTATTATGCCAAACAAGGCAACAAAACCACGGCGACTTTGAGTCATGTTTCCTTACTTTGGCTCAATTAAGGTCTGACCTAAAGTCTCCAAGACTTTTGCTCATCTAAAGAATGGGATTACATTGTTCACATTTGAACATCTCTACTAAGTCTAGGTCAACCAAATTAACTTCCATAAGCTAAATCAATTTAGTGAGAAATTCGCATTGGGATTAATTTGATTAGCATAATATAATTTTGCCGCAAAAATCTAAATTAAATAGTGACAATATTACACAAGTCGCAAGATCGAAAATCCGCTATGCTCGTAATCATCTCTTGCGCCACAGGTGACAATTATCCAAAATTTAATTTAATTTATGCGCAAAATATTGGTTTTCGGGAGTTAATCTACAAAGATTTCTCTCAACCGAATAACCTCCCACTGATTATGGCATGTCTAAAAGCATGATAAAATTCTAATTCCATACAACAGCATCATAATGTAGATTCACAATCAATACATGCTATGTTACATTTAATAACGGAATTAAATAAAAAACAATTAATCATGCTATTCTAATTACAACAATTAGAAATCTAGGCAAAAAACAACAACATGCTGTATTTAATATTCAAATTATGCCATAACAGAAAGTATATCACTTCTGAAATTTTCTGGAATTTTCTGTATTTTTCTGGAATTTTAAATAACTAATAAACACACATAAAATTAGAAATAAAAAATCCAGAAACTGATAACTGAAAAAATATTCAGATTATGCCATAATTAAAATGTATATCATTCTGAAATTTTCTGGAAATTTCTGAAATTTTCTGGAATTTTAAATAACTAATAAACACACATAAAATTAGAAATAAAAAATCCAGAAACTGATAAACTGAAACAATTATACCAGTAAATAGTAAAACATTTCAGAAGTCCACAATAAAAATTCAACCCCAGAAAATTATTTATGCAATACCAGAATCATTTTAAAGCATAAAAAATGAATTATTAACACAGAAAAAATATTTTTTATTTTCGTAAAATTTTCCAAAATTTTACAGAATATAGAAAATTTAATTCTGAGTCTAACGGTACCAACCACGCTTAAAACAAAGCTATAACGAATAAATTATGGCCATTTAACGCGATTCAGAATTTAAAAAAAAAAACAACAGAGCCTTACAGCCAAGCCAGCTGGGGAAACGGCTCGGCTCGCGGCTCACACGGCTCAGCGCGGCTCAGAACGCGGCTCGGCACGCGGCGCGCGTGCGTGGCGCCGACGGCTCGCGCGTGGACAGCGCCGCTGACGCGCGCGTGAGGGCGCGTGCAGGCGCGTCGGAAGGGCGGCTGGCGCGTGGAAGCGTGCCAGCGCGTGGAAGCGCGTGGAGGTGGCTCACGGCGTCAGGTGGCGCGTGAAGCCCACGCGCCGCCTTCCAGGGTGTTTTCTGGTCCGATTTTTATACTTCGGACTCCATTTTCCAAAATAAAATCATTTATGGTCTTAAAAATGACATTAATGATCATAAAAAATGAAATATTTTGGATCTCTTCCTCTTTTATAAATATATACACATGATTAAAAGAAAGCACGAAAAAACCCATACATGGCTCTGATACCAATGTAAATCATAAAGCATTATAACGCAGCGGATTAAATGTTTAGATCATACCTTTTAGCGAAGAACCTCGTGGGTAAATCACGTGCTTCCTGAATCTGGTCAATCAACCCAGCAATGGGGTGATATTACAATAGTGAATATCACCCACACAAACCACAGTGCAAATGGCTTTGATCGTTGTTTTTGGGAGAGAGTCAGAGAGAGAGGAGAGTCTGGGAAAAAGGTTATGGGTAAAAACCCCATAACGTATCTGATATACGTATCTGATTCAATATATTAGATTAACCATATAATCTGATATATAACCAATATCTATCTATCTACCCATATCTATTGATATGATAGATATAGATATCCTGAATGGTTATCCAAATAAGTTTGAATTAAAATTCAAACTTACATGGATAAGGTTCAAGAGGTTCAGGCTCAAAAAGCTCAAAGGGCCATGCCACATGGGCGCCCAATTTCTAACAGTCCCAAAAAAAAAAAAAAAAAAATCCCCAACCTTTGGCTCTATAAATACATATATTTGGCTCTCCATTGGTGTATACAAGTTGATCAGCTCCATTTCTCATCATAATAATGTTCTATTTTTGACTCAAATGGAGCAAACAAATTCAACTTTTCTCAGTTGCCTACTTGGTACATCTATACCTTGTTTCATTTTCTTTTTCGTGAACTCTCTTGAACTGATTACCATGGGAAATTCTATTTCCACACACCTATTTACCTAAGCACACACATTTAATGAAATTTTAGTTTAATGACAATTATATCTTAAAATAAAATGACCATAATGGACATCAAAAGTCACACCAACCCATCTCATTTCTTCCTCTCTCATTGCCTCCTTTCCCACCACTCAGTGAAAGATCATTCAATTTCTTCCCAATTTCAGCTGATCGATCACTGGAATTTTCTTCTCCCAAACCATACCATTCACCGCCATTTTTTGCCACTCCACTAGAACTCGCTCATAACCCCCTCCTTTCTACGGTCTATTTTAGTCAAAACCACTGAAGTATTCTTCTCCTCCTTCGACTCATGTTCCGTACCACCGATTAGGTTTTCCTTCGCCCTCGGTTTCTCCTTCTTCAAATTGTCAATCTTCCATTTTTCATCGTCAACCACGATCACTCTGACTTGTAATTTCTCTGATTGATTGCGGTGAGACAAATTGTTCCTATTCTCTTCATGTTTCTTGCGAATCTCTTCTTCACGATTTCATCCTTCCTTTTCCTTGTATTGGGCTATGTTGAACTAACTAGAATGATTGAATAATGCTATATGTATCACTTGGTGGGTTGTATTCTAGTTTGCTCTAAATTAACTTGATATTTTATACTGTCCTATGATCACGCTCTGCTGGAATGAAAGTTCGTTCAATAATAATATCTTTTTCAAAAAAAAAAAAAATTAAAAAAAAACAAGTAATTGATACTTTCTTTTTAGTCTTCTTTCCGAAAAGAAAATGTAAATAGCAATTAAACTTACATGGCTGATCACAAGTGACAACCTTCATGATCATGTTTCCTTTCACAAAATGAGCCTAATGATAAATGCACATATGTAAACGAGTAATGATATACAAATAGAAAATTTGTAAGAAACAATACACCTATAAAGATGGCTTTTATTTACAATCATGACATTGCCACATTATTCTTGTAGTATTTCTGTATAAATTTTTTATATGAAATATAGTAATGGTATATAAACAAAAGATTCATACAAAATGACATCTTTATATTCTCCAACATCACATCCAGAAAATTGCTACTTATTGTCCATCTCATTTGATTATCAAATCTTCCATAATTTTTTTTCATTTGTACCCATCTACCTCACTCCTGTCATGTCGAAAAGGTATGCACTACTCTATTTTAAACATCAAATGCCTAACTCCACATAGCTCTGTGGATGGATTCCCAAAAAGGACGTGACAAAATATCACACTTTCTAGCAAGTTTTTTTACTCTCCATTGTTTGACAGAAAGGAGGGCTAATCTCCCATGGAAAGGCTCTCAAACTCTGGATGGGACATTGTTGCTCCTTATCTTCAAGCCAATGCATCCAATAATCCTCCAACAAATCTACATGAACAGAATCACAGAAAAATACACAGAACACTCACACAATCCCAGCCCTGTTTGATGATAAAAAATGCGAAAGTTAAAAGCACCACCTTATGTAAACGAGTAATGATATACAAATAGAAAAGTTGTAAGAAACAATACACCCATAAAGATGGCTTTTATTTACAATCATGACATTGCCACATTATTCTTGTAGCATTTCTGTATAAATTTTGTATATGAAATATAGTAATGGTATATAAACAAAAAATTCATACAGAATGATATCTTTATATTCTCCAACATCATATCCAGAAAATTGCTACTTACTGTCCATCTCATTTGATTATCAAAACTTTCATAATTTTTTTTCATTTGTATATGCATCTACCTCACTCCTGTCATGACAAAAAGGTATGCACTACTCTATCTTAAACATTATTGAAACTAACAAAAAAATGTAGATATTTAATGAAGTTAAGGGCCAAATCAGTGTTTTAAAAAGCTCCAAGCACATTGAGGCGCTAAAGTCTTCTAGGGCTTAATCGTGAGGTGCAAGGCGAGGAGCGGTGCGCGCCTCACCGAAGCAAGGTGCAAGTTGTTGAAGATAACCAAAATATTAATATAGGCGAAGTTTTTAACATAAAACAAATATTTTTAAAATTTCAATAAATAAATAAATAGAACGACATTCAAAATTTCAAAAATCATGAGAAATAACATTCAACATTTCAAAAATTTATCAAAAATAACATTCAATCTTACTTTGCCCTATACTATTTATCTTTCTTTATCAATTTATTAACGAAAATCATTTCTTTTTTTGGATAAGGAACTCACACCATATAATACCTTAGTGGTTTTAATTTTAAATCGGGACCAAATTACCTGATAGCTTCAATCATTGGCCCGAAACTATTGTAATTTACTACATTGAAAGGAATCTTAAAGCCATATATCCATCTTGCTATCCCAGAGCTTTTACTTAATGCCTAGAGTTTTCTTTGATATGAAAATTGGGGGTCAAAGCATGTGTTTACATTTTATATTATAGGGGTTGTAATTCCATATGGTTACGCACACAAAGAATAAGGATGGAGTAAAAATTTAAATGAAGCGCATGATGCGTGCGCCTCATGCCTAAGCCTACGGTGCACGCCTCAAATGCGCCTTTCCTGTTGCGCCTCGTCTCAAGCTATCTGAGGCGTCTCGAGTGTGCCTCGTGCCTTAGCGCTCGCTTAGGCACACTTTTTAAAACACTAGGCCAAATTGGTCACATTTTTATTTTCAAATTTAGAAAACTATAAAAAAAAATACATTTGATAGTTGTTTTCATTGCCAAAAAGATGGCAATAGTTTTAAAAATTTGTGGGAAAAACGGAAAAAAGAAAGAAGAGTGTTTTTACTAAGTTTTCTTCCATTCCAATCCCTGGTACACAACCCCACTCCACCCTCTCTAGCATCTCCAAATATATATATATATATATATATGTGGGGAAGTGGTTTGGAAATACTCTTCGAATCCTGGAAGACGCCAATGATCCTCAGCTAGTCACCTGCAAAGATACAAATACTCCGGTCGGGGGTGCCGGAATTAGCACTCCGACGAACAAGTCAGTTCTTCTATTCAAGAAAGCTTGTTTACTAAGTTTTTAGAAGTGATTCTTACATACCTCCACAGATCTGAAGCTCTTGTATTTATATCCATTTTTTGGGCCTCGGGGCCAGAGTCTACTTTTTATTTAATATTCTTTCTTTTGTCCTGATATGCCTTCTCAAGTCTATTCGGCCTTAAGTACGTAGTCGGCGTCCCAGTCGAGCCGAATGGAGCCGTTCAGTTCCCGGCTCCTCGGGTATACCAGATTTCGTTCCTCTGTCAATTCGGCTCCCACAATTGCCCCCCAAGCGTTCTGTCAATGACAGTTGGGTGAAATGCTTGGTTCCAATTTTCAAATACTCTGAACCGAAGTTCGGGGATCAGACTTATCACGCGGACGTTTAATTACTCCTCCTTTAATCATTGCCTCAACTCCCCGACCCTTCGTACACACCTATTTATTATGATTTTAAAATCTGATGTCCTTTCGAATCCGTGTTCTATGACGCTAATTGCTGGGTTGCTCTTCGAATCGTTCTTGCAATTCTTCCGTATGTGTACTCTCTTCATTTTTGTAAGTTTTCTTCTCCCTTGCTCTGAAACTTGTCCTAGTTTGTTTATTCCGTCGCGTGTTTCATAGACAGTAGGTTATGGCGAAACATTTGAAAGACCTCCTTTCGTCAGATCGAATTGTTGGCTTTAGACGCCATTTTTCTGTTCCTGACGATGTCCACTGTCGTTTGTGGCGGACGGCACTCTTGACATGGAGATGGAGGACGAAACCACGATTGTCTTTCCCCTCTTGTCAATCGCAGAGGGTGGAGTCCGCTTCCTCTTCACCCGTTTCTGAGGGCTGTTCTTCGCCATTGGGATTTGATCCCTTCCCAACCCAATGTGAATTTCTTTAGAATTATAATGGGGGTCGTAGCGCTGAACCGCTGCCTTGGGATTAACCTTGGCATCCCTGCCATTCGGCATTGTTATGCTTTGGCCAAGTCCTCTGGTCGGCACGGGCGTTACTTCCTCAGAGCCAAAGATACAGACTATCAGTTAATCACTATGCTTTCCAGTTCTGGGAAACGAGTTGATGATGTTATGGTCATTGTCCGCGGCAACTGGGAGTTCGGCGAAGGGGAGGACCGTGTTGATCCTATTCCTAGACGTACGGGCGAACCAGGTCGCCGAATGCTTTCTTGCTTGTGTTGTATGCTCATCTCTGCCATACCGTTTTCTTGAGTCTTACGGCTTGTCTTTTGCAGGGAGCGATTTAAAAAAGGTCCGAGCTTCAACTGACGACGCCGTCCTTTCGGATATTAGGATTGCTCTTAGTTATTTCGGCCATCGCAGTCTTCACAAGCAGGGAAGAGCGGCTCATGTTCTGCTTTGCTACGAGCCTACATATACGACCTTTTCGGCTGCGGAAAACATACCGATTCCGGAGGGGGAAGATTTTCTTGTTGCTCGTATTTTTTCCGACTTCAAAAACTTGAGACGAGTAGGTCTTGAAGGGTCCGATTCGGACAATACTGAAGTATCCCATACTGCCGAATCAGATCAGTCCGAGGCCGAGTCTGAAGAGGTATTGGATTCTGCCGATCCTCCCTCTACATCGGGGCGGGGGAACCTTTCTATTGACGACGTTCCTCAACGTACAGACAACCTTCTCCTGTCGGGATCTACTAATATGGCTGGGTTAAGCCTGATAAAGCTCGCTAAGAAGGCGAATGCGGAGAGGTTAGCTGCACGGCGAAGAGCGGAGGGCCTTTCGGCCGAAACGCCCACCAGTACATCTCAACATTCCCTCCCAGTTAACGAATCATCGTCCTTAGGAGTTGTTGAGGAGGCGGCAACAGATAAGAATGCCGAATCCGCATTGGTTGGGAAAGCCGTTCAGGATGTTGAGGGAAAGACGGAGAAACGCGTTAGGGATCGTGAGGTCGGCTTAGAAGATCACGACGGCAAACGTCCTCGAATGGGGGGATTGAGCGAGGTTGTGCCCTTTGTGATTCGACCAATGTAAGAAACATGCCGGTTCCTTCGGATGCCTCTGCGCGTAAAGACCCAGAGGTCGCGTTCGGCGTGGCAACGTCTTTTGTCGTTGCCGTCTGATATGGAGGCTTTCCAGTTGGAACCAGATTTGAATGCGACAATGTTAGCCGCACAGTCGGCCCTTTTGGTATGTATTCTGTTTCCTTCATCCAAAAATTGTGGCGCGTTATGTTTTCTGAATTTTTCTTTTGCAGACCGTTGGTAGGATAGCCGATGTAGGCCGTCGTCATCTCGACGCCGTCAAGCAGATTAGTCATTTACGAAAGCAAGTTGAGGACAGAGGAAAAGGGCCGAGGACGAATTTTTAAGAGCGAAACAGGAAGCTTCTCGGGCAGAGGACGAGGTAGAGAGAGCTCGTCATGCGGATAAGTTGAGAGCGGAGTCCGAGAAGAAGGCCACGATATGGAAGCTGCACTTGGCTTGTCCCAAAAGGCAGTTGCCAGCCTGGAGGCTGAGTTGGCTGAAATGAAGGCGGCAAAGGAGATTGCCGATTCAAAAGGTTTCGAAGCCGGGAAAGAGGCTGGACTCGCCGAGTATGTGGACCAGGTCTCTCGGTTTGAGAATCGGGGCTTCAAACATGGTTGGGACAAGGCCCTTGCTGCAGCTGGAGTTTCGCTGAATATGCCAATACCGTATGAGCAAGTGGACATCGATCCGTTAGAGACTGATTCCGAGGGTTGATCTTTACGATACACAATTATGATTTCGAGAAAGTAGTTTTTCCGTTTGTTTTTGTTATTTTGTATTTGTTTATCGGACATTTTCCATGTTGTCGGACATTTTCCATGTTTTTCATGCAGGTTGATATTATAAAAGTTATGATACAGAAATGGACGTCGATACTTTTTTGCAGTTATAAGATGTTATGAATGCTGCTCGATGTGCTGATGTTTCCGTAATTTTATGGTGATATTGTTTTAATAGATTAATAAATCTCATACTCGTGGGCTGGCCGAATAAAACGGGGCCGACTAGATTAATAAATCTGCCCTTGCCTTGGCCAGGGCGCGAGCGTGACATAAAGGGCGCTCCGAAGGTGTCATGCATCGAAGGGGGCTCCGAATCCGGAGACTTGTTTGGGCCAATCGTGACATCGACGAAGGGCGCTACGAATCCGGAGACTTTTTGGCCAATCGTGACATCCACGAAGGGCGCTCCGAATCCGGAGTTATTTTGGCCAATCGTGACATCCACGAAGGGCGCTCCGAATCCGGAGACTTATTCGGCCCTAAGGTGTCACGTACCAAAGGGGCTCCGAATCCGGAGACTTATTCGGCCCTAAGGGTCGTGCCCAGAGGGCGCTCCGAATCCGGAGACTTTTTGGCCAATCGTGACATCACGAAGGGCGCTCCGAATCCGGAGACTTATTCGGCCCTAAGGTGCATGCACCAAAGGGGCTCCGAATCCGGAGACTTATTTGGCCAATCGTGACATCCACGAAGGGCGCTCCGAATCCGGAGACTTATTCGGCCCTAAGGGTCTGTCCCAAGGGCGCTCCGAATCCGGAGACTTATTCGGCCCTAAGGTGTTGCACCAAAGGGGCTCCGAATCCGGAGACTTATTTTGGCCAATCGTGACATCCACGAAGGGCGCTCCGAATCCGGAGACTTATTTTGGCCAATCGTGACATCACGAAGGGCGCTCCGAATCCGGAGACTTATTCGGCCCTAAGGTGTCATGCACCAAAGGGGCTCCGAATCCGGAGACTTATTTGGCCAATCGTGACATCCACGAAGGGCGCTCCGAATCCGGAGACTTATTTGGCCAATCGTGACATCCACGAAGGGCGCTCCGAATCCGGAGACTTATTCGGCCCTAAGGTGTCTGCACCAAAGGGGCTCCGAATCCGGAGACTTATTTGGCCAATCGTGACATCCACGAAGGGCGCTCCGAATCCGGAGACTTATTCGGCCCTAAGGGTCTGCCCAAGGGCGCTCCGAATCCGGAGACTTATTCGGCCCTAAGGTGACATGCACCAAGGGGCTCCGAATCCGGAGACTTTTTGGCCAATCGTGACATCCACGAAGGGCGCTCCGAATCCGGAGACTTATTCGGCCCTAAGGGTCTGCCCAAGGGCGCTCCGAATCCGGAGACTTATTGGCCCTAAGGTGATGCACAAAGGGGCTCCGAATCCGGAGACTTTTTGGCCAATCGTGACATCCACGAAGGGCGCTCCGAATCCGGAGACTTATTCGGCCCTAAGGGTCGTGCACCAAAGGGCGCTCCGAATCCGGAGACTTATTTTGGCCAATCGTGACATCCACGAAGGGCGCTCCGAATCCGGAGACTTATTTTGGCCAATCGTGACATCACGAAGGGCGCTCCGAATCCGGAGACTTATTCGGCCCTAAGGTGTCTGCACCAAAGGGGCTCCGAATCCGGAGACTTTTTGGCCAATCGGACATCACGAAGGGCGCTCCGAATCCGGAGACTTATTTTGGCCAATCGTGACATACGAAGGGCGCTCCGAATCCGGAGACTTATTCGGCCCTAAGGTGTCATGCACCAAAGGGGCTCCGAATCCGGAGACTTATTTTGGCCAATCGTGACATCCACGAAGGGCGCTCCGAATCCGGAGACTTATTCGGCCCTAAGGGTCGTGCAAAGGGCGCTCCGAATCCGGAGACTTATTCGGCCCTAAGGTGCATGCACCAAAGGGGCTCCGAATCCGGAGACTTATTTTGGCCAATCGTGACATCCACGAAGGGCGCTCCGAATCCGGAGACTTATTCGGCCCTAAGGGTCGTGCCCAAGGGCGCTCCGAATCCGGAGACTTATTTTGGCCAATCGTGACATCCACGAAGGGCGCTCCGAATCCGGAGACTTATTCGGCCCTAAGGTCGTGCCCAAAGGGCGCTCCGAATCCGGAGACTTATTTGGCCAATCGTGACATCCACGAAGGGCGCTCCGAATCCGGAGACTTATTCGGCCCTAAGGGTCGTGCCCAGGGCGCTCCGAATCCGGAGACTTATTCGGCATTAAATGTTGAGCGCAAACATGTAAAAACACGAAACCTTGCATTGCAACGATATGTGTACAAGTATCAAGCCCACAGGTCGGGTCATTGATAAAATTTACGTAGATGTGTTGAATTCCACGGCCGTGGCAGGCTTCTTCCTGACATGTCGGAGAGCCGATATGCCCCTACGCCTGCGACGGAATCTATCTGATAGGGGCCGTCCCAGTTCGGACCAAGCTTTCCATCGGCTGGCCTCCGGTCGGCTGGCAGTACCTTCTTTAGGACTAGTTCTCCTGGATTGTAGCGGCGCAACTGAACTCGAAGATTGTATGACTTGGCGAGCTGCTGCTGATATCGTGCCATGGACGCTAAGGCGCGGTCTCTCGTTCTTCGATCAGAACCAGGTCCAGAGCGAGCATCATGTCATTTCGGCCTGTGTCGAAGGCTTGCGATCTCAAAGTTGGCAAGCCGATCCCTAGGGGTAAGATTGCCTGGGTTCCGAAGCATAAGGCAAACGGCGTTTCTCCGGTAGATCGTCTTGGCGTTGTTCGATGGGCCCACAGTACACTCGGCAACTCTTCAACCCATCTGCCTTTGGCGTTTTCCAGCCTCTTTTTGATGCCGTTCAAGATGGATTTGTTTGAAGCTTCCGCTTGACCGTTACTTTGGGGGTAGGCTGGCGTAGAGAAGTAAGGCTCAATACCATATTTGCTGCACAATTCTCGGTATACGCCACAATCGAACTGAGTACCATTATCCGAGATCAATGCTCGTGGTATGCCGAATCGTGTAATGATGTTCCTCCACACGAAGCGCTTAATGTCGGAATCCCGTATATGGGTTAGAGCCTCCGCTTCGACCCACTTTGTGAAGTAATCGGTTGCTACGATTAGAAATCGCTTGTTCCCTGGGGCCCTTGGCAATGGTCCACGATATCGAGTCCCCACTGAGCAAACGGCCAGGGGCTTGTGATAGAATTCAAAGCTTCTGCCGGCTGATGGTTATGGGGAGAACTTTTGGCATTGTTCGCATTTCTTGACATAATTTTCTGCGTCGGCTCTCATCGTCGGCCAATAATATCCCTGTGTTATCGCCCGATGGGCCAGGGAGCGTCCCCCCGAATGGGCACCACAGCTGCCATCATGTATCTCAGTGAGCAGCTCCTCTACTCTGTCCGGGTGCACGCATTCCAAGTATGGTCCAGAGAGGGACTTTTTGTAAAGCCCTCCTTGTGGATCTAAGTAGTACCGCAGGGCCTTGTTTCGCAGTTTGTGTGCTTCTTTTTTGTCCTCTGGGAGTTGCTCAGAAGAAAGGAATGCAGCAATGGGGTCCTTCCAACTTGGAGCGGATTCTATAATGTTGATGTGGGTTTCCTCCGGAGGGCCGATACTTGGTTCCGGGACGAAACCTACTTCGATGGTACGCTTGAGCTCGGAGTTGATGCGGAGGCTAAGCAGGCCAGGGCATCCGCGTGTGTATTTTGATCGCGTGTTATTTGGTTTAGTTCATGATGGTCGAATTTTGTCAGCAAGGAGTTAGCCGTTTTCATATAGGCCGCCATACGCTCGTCTCTTGCCGCGTACTCCCCCTTTAGCTGGTTGATTACCAATTTTGAGTCGCAAAACACCAACAGCCGCCGCGCGCCGAGCAGATGCGCGTTCCGCAGTCCGGCTAAAAGGGCTTCGTATTCGGCTTCGTTATTTGATGCTTCGAAGCCGAGCTTGACGGCCTGCTCAATTACTGCGCCGTCTGGAGACATAATTACTACGCCGGCGCCGCTGCCCCGTTGGTTAGATGATCCATCACAGTATAATTGCCAAATGTCCCCAACATAAATTCTCCAATCTGGCTTTGACCGATCTTCGGCCTTTGGCTGGACGTCATCAGGCTTGAGGTCGGCAAGCCCTCCTGTGAATTCGGCAACAAAGTCGGCAAGCACCTGCCCCTTGATTGCAGTTTTGGGTAAAAACTGAATGTCGTATTGGCCGAGTTCGAGAGCCCACTTCGAAACACGCCCTGATGCTTCTGCATTCCGTAGTACTGATCGAAGGGGATAGTCTGTTAGCACCCTAATGCTGTGTGCTTGGAAGTAATGCATCAGTTTTCTTGCTGCCATGACCAAGGCTAGGACGAGTTTTTCCAGCGGTAGGTAGCGTGTTTCGGCGTCCACCATTGCCTTGCTCACATAATACACTGGCTGTTGCTGCCCTTCCTCCTCTTTTAATAATACGGCGCTGACAGCCCTGTCGGAGACTGCCAGATATAGGATGAGGGGGTCACCGGTGGCGGGTGTTGTTAGAAGAGGTACTGTCCGGAGGTAGGTCTTCAACCGTTAAAAGCTGCTTCGCATTCGGCGGACCATTCGAAAGCTCTGCCCAGACGTAGTGTTTGAAAGAATTGTCTGCAGCGGTCTGTAGATCGGCTGATGAACCTGTTGAGTGCAGCAGCCATTCCCATCAACTTTTGGACTTCTTTCACAGAACGGGGGGAACTCAGTTCCAAAATTGCTGTGACTTGCCTCGGGTTGGCTTCGATTCCTCGGTGGTTGACGATATAACCCAGGAATTTGCCGGAGCCGATTCCGAATGCGCATTTGGAAGCGTTTAGCTTCATTCTGTATTTGCGTAGGGTATTGAATGTCTTTTCCAGATCGGCTATATGGTTTTGCTCTTCTTTGGATTTGACCACCATGTCATCGATGTATACTTCCATAGTGTGTCCGAGCTGTTCTTTGAACATCGTGGTGACCAGTCTTTGGTAAGTTGCCCCTGCATTTTCAGTCCAAAAGGCATAACCCTGTAGCAGTAGGTACCTCTTGGAGTGAGAGAATGCAGTTTTGTCCTGATCATCCGGATTCATGGCGATCTGATGGTAGCCCCTGTAGGCATCGAGGAAACTCATGCGACGGTGGCGTGCCGTCGCATCGACGAGTTGGTCAATTCTTGGTAAGGGGAAGCAGTCTTTGGGGCAAGCTTTGTTCAGATCCGTGAAATCGACGCACACTCGCCAAGTTCCATTTTTCTTTTTCACCACCACTGTGTTGGAGAGCCACGTGGGGTAGGTGACTTCTCTGATTGCCCCGGCGTCAAGCAGTTTGTCAACTTCTTCTACAACGGCGGCGGTGTGTTCTGCGGAGGATCGCCGGCCTTTCTGAATGATCGGCTTGCACCGGGGGTCGACATTTAGATGGTGTTGTGAGACTGACGGGTCTATTCCCGGCATCTCGTATGGAGTCCACGCAAAGACGTCGAGGTTGCCGAGTAAGAAAGTGATCAGCTGCTGTCTGTCGACCTGGCTCAGAGAGGCGCCGATCATAAAAAACTTTTCCGGGCTTCCATCAATGTCAACCCGGTCTAAACCTTCCGTGGCCTTTTCGTTTGGTTGACGCCCGACGTCATCCAGAACCTCTCGACTGGGCACTTCGATGGAATTTACTTGCAGTTCCTTCGGCGTCTTGGCGGCGAGAAGATAACATGTTTTCGCTGACTGTTGAGAGCCACGGATCTGCTCAACGCCGTATTCCGTTGGGAAACGTAGTAGCTGGTGGTAGGTGCTTGGGACGGCCTGCAGGGTATGCAACCATGATCGCCCCATGATGAGATTGTACGGGGACGGTAACCTGACGACCAAGAATTCCACGTCCACCGTTCTGGAGCCAGCTCGAACGGGTAGACTGATCTTTCCCAATGGGTACTCCGGGTTGGCGTTGAAGCCGAATAGTGGATAAGGAGCGGGAGTCAGATCCGAATCGTTGAACCCGAGTTTGACGAAGGTTTTATAGTACATAACCTCCGAAGTGCTTCCCTGGTCGATAAGGACGCGTTCGACGGTGAATCTGTTTACGCCAGCGCGACAACCAGAGGATCTACGTGGGGGAGTGTTACGCCGCTCAAATCAGAGTCGTCGAAGGTGATGCTTGGCGCTTCTCGGAGCCGGGGTCGCTTTGTTGGTGTGAGCTGATGCTGGGGGCCGGAAGTGACTGGATTGCATGTACAGTCGGGGCTATCGGCAGGCTGTATATCATATGTACGGTGTCAAGCGGGACGTCTTTTGGGCGACGTGATCCTCTGTCACTCATGGTAATCGGTTAAGGCGCGGTGACCTCGAGGTCGTTGAGGACCTGCCCTTGGGATCGCTCAGGAACTTTGAGCCCTGCCCGCTCGGACTTTGCTTTTTCTAAGGCCAAATCGCGGCGAAGGCGTTCGTTCTCAGCGATGATGTTGTCCAAACTCTGTTGGATCTGTCTGGCTTGTTCTACGGTCGCTTGCATCGTTTCCTTCGTTGAAGTCGTTGGTGAGTTAGAGTTCGAGGCGCGTCGCTGCGCGACAGTTTCCTTTCCGAGCGTATTTGCCGGAGTGAAGTCGTCTCTCTGTGCGGTCTCGTCGTGGCTATCGGAGGATCGGTCACCTTCCATGGATGTATTCGAGTATTCCCACAGACGGCGCCAATTGTGGGGAAGTGGTTTGGAAATACTCTTCGATCCTGGAAGACGCCAATGATCCTCAGCTAGTCACCTGCAAAGATACAAATACTCCGGTCGGGGGTGCCGGAATTAGCACTCCGACGGACAAGTCAGTTCTTCTACTCAAGAAAGCTTGTTCACTAAGTTTTTAGAAGTGATTCTTACATACCTACAGATCTGAAGCTCTTGTATTTATATCCATTTTTGGGCCTCGGGGCCAGAGTCTACTTTTTATTTAATATTCTTTCTTTTGTCCTGATATGCCTTCTCAAGTCTATTCGGCCTTAAGTACGTAGTCGGCGTTCCCAGTTGAGCCGAATGGAGCCGTTCAGTTCCCGGCTCCTCGGGTATACCAGATTTCGTCCTCTGTCAATTCGGCTCCCACAATATATATTTTTCCTTCTTTGTTACAAAACAAAAACAAAAGCAAAAACATGTTTCCGAACATAAAATAGAAAACTGATAATATTACCAAACACTGCCTAAAAAATCAAGCATTGTCCTAGTCTTACACGCCAAAACACAAAAATCAATAAAAGAAAAGATAAGAAATATAAAAAAGGAAAAAAGAAAAGAAGAGAATAACTTGGTATAGCAACACTTATGTCCCCACAAGCTTGATTACATTTGATCACCAAAAAGCATATGTTGATTCATCACTATGTTTCCACCTGGATAATACAGTACCAACATGCCTAGTAAAAGTTGTGGTTGCAGCACTAGAAGTAGCATCAAACACCACTAACCTCCATTATTCCTTGCACCAAGGAGAATTAGCAACCAGATAGATACTCTCAATAAGAGTTTGACTAATTTTTTTCTAATGATAACAATAAATTGTCACTTGATGGCATCACTAGTCACTGGTCAATAAAGAATTCCATTATCTTGACCCCAAAAATCACAAAATTCATGTGGCACCAGTACCATTTGTAAGATCATAAGCTCAAGGTCCACCTATCCCATGATTTATTTATTTTATTCATTATTAAAAATGGATCTCATCAATTACCACTCAAGCTTTGCAATAACAAAATGGGGATGATAATAAATGTAGAACATAGAAATTAGAGTACATAGAATCTTTTTATTTTTAGTATTATGTATATAATCTGTGATTGTGTCAATCACTGATTTTGTATCATTTCCTTATTTATATCGTTTTCTAAATTGTATCATGCATCTATTATATATACATGGCCTCTACCTCATTCATGGGTAAGCCAAATAATTCTTTTCATTCTTTTGGTATCAGAGCTAGGTTAAGTGCCTACTAATTTTGCTTCATCGGCCGGCGGCAATCTTGCCTTGGCAGCCGGCCGGACCTCAACCCATTCCACTGCCATATTTTCTTTCAGTATCACTTTGTGGTGATCTCCTCCTCTATCTACTAATTTATTCCTATCCTAAATATCTCTATCATATTTTTTTTTTACTCGCAATCCATTTTTTTGTGTATTTCTATTCCATTTTGTCTCTCTCTATTTCAACCTCAAATAGGTTTCTATCTTCAAACCTATTTGAGTTTTGAGGGGGAGTATTATACCTATATCATGGTGAGCATGGTGATATATCATGTGAACCACCTAAGCCGATCACTTTTCAAGGCCCATCAGCCAATCAATTTTATGCAAACACTGTCATTTTCATTTTAGAACATAGCATAAGCTGAGGCAAAAACAGAATAATTTTCTGACTGCAAAACAGAACATGATTTGGCAGTAGAACAGAGGAGTTTCTGGGAGGATGTTCTCGGTTGCACGTGTGGTTCTCCGACTCCCGTTCGAGTTCATCAATTCGTATTTGTAGCTCTTAGATTAATTAGTGTATGGTAATTAATTAGTTCAAATCCTTTGAAATTGTAATAGCTAGTTAATAGTTAATTAATTTGGTATTGTTTAGTTAATTAGGACATTTATTTGGACCCCCTTGCATGATGGCAAAATTGTAATACTGTGTATGTCTTCCAACCCCCATTTATTTCTCCCTTTTATTTACTCGCTTACGATGGTTGCATCCATATTTTGGTTTCATATCATTCCCACGTGTAAATACATATTTTTGCATGCATTGGGTTCGGTTCATCATTCTAACCATATTGTCGTTGCCTTACTTGCTTGAATACGTGTGCTACCACATGTTGAGGTGATTCACATGACATTAAAAATCGTACCCCGTAGTTGCATTTTGTATGTGTTGCATTAGTCACTTGCATAGTAGAGCACGCATCTTTCTAATGGTTTTTTTTCCTTTGGCTTGCCTTGATTGAGTACTAGGTGAGCATTTCGTGCTTTAGCATATTGCATGTGTGTTGGTGTTGCCATATCAAGCATGCTTACCATGAGGCTAAATGTTTAGTTGATATACTTGTATGAATGCCGATGGATAAAGGTTTTTTCACTTAAATTGGGATAATTTGATTAATGTACATATGAGATCACTTTTTCAAGTTCAAAACACTTTTCAAAACAACATGAAATCAAAACATTCCAAATTGGGCGAATTAGTCTATACTTGTGTGCATCACATAGTCAAGATAGCATAATAATCGAAACAAGAGAATATAATGTACATAAAAATCACATCATGATAGTAGAGGCCGATCTTTGATCGGGTCAGTGGGGTGCTCAATTCATGGCCTTCCCCTCTCATACCTATGTTCCCGAGCTGAGACATTTTGGTAATGATGGATAAGTGGCCTTTGGCACGAGTCACGGGTTTCCTAAAATTTTCAAAAATATTTAGGTGGCGACTCTTAAATCTGGCAATGCAGTCCATTTTTGGCATTTTTGATTGAACTCTTGGCATTTGGACTCTTGTATTTTTTCTATTTCACATTACACTTATGGAACCAAATTCAGAACCACGGGAGTCCAAATTGTAGGGTTATCGTATCCAAGGAGACTAAACCCCTCCAAGGAGCACTAAAAGCAAGCTACAGTTTTTGGCGACTCTGCTGGGGAAGTTAGAGAACTTGACTTGGACTTCATGATGTGACATTTTATTTACAAATATATGTTCTTTGCATTACATCTGCATTGTTACTCTAAGTCACTGTGTTTTCCATCTACTATTTCTGGATGGCTTGCTAGAGGCTTGCCTAAAAAGCTTGCCAAAAGGCTGGCCGGTCGTGGGCTCTGCCATGTTGGAAACACAACTCTCGGATCTGGACTACCGTCGTACCGCTTGATCCTCCTTTCACTTCTCGGTGTTATGTCTGAGAGGTATATTATGTAGTCTTGTTGAGGTACCCTTTTTGACCATTCGACCTACTACATATAGTAAAGCCATAGTGACTATTCCAAACTAGGATAGGATGCTCACCCGTATGCAGAATTTTGTGAAAACTACTTGGTTGAAGTAGTGAAGCCCTAGTTCATGTCAAAACTAGGACAGGGTAACCCCACCTCCCCTCACAGGGGTGATTTGGCTCTCTTTAACTGGTATGTGCTTTACAGTGAAACTGTACAAGAATGTTCATATCAGTGGCACAGTTGGTATCTGTTTTGGGGCAAAATTTAGTGGGGAGTACAGCCCTACAACTTTGATCATGTTTGTTTTGATGGAATCTTAGCTGAGGTGTTGTCTGATTTTTGACTACTATCCTCTTTCTTTATTTCTTTTACAAGGTAGTTTAAAACCATAGCTTCAGAAAGTTCTGATATCCCCCAAGTACTGTGGACCTGCATTAGAAGACTTTGTAAGGTCAGAGATCTTGTTCGGGGACAGCCTGTGTTTGCCTCGCTGTCACCAGTTACAAGGCGAAGGAGGATCAGAGAAAGTTCACCAATTCAGTTATTGCAGCAATCACCTCTCAGCTCACCTATACTCAGTCCACCTCAAGAACAGTCATCTACTCCAGGAATGGCATAATACCCTTCAGTAGATTTGGAGGACTTGCTGATCCGACTACAGTAATTAGTCGACTCACTCCAGTATGATATGGCCCGCCAAGCTAAGGTCACAATTAGGTTACAACAATAATAACAACAGCCAGCTGCGGCTTCTGTGTCGCATGTACCCGACGCGGCTATTCCTATGCCTGGTACCACTGCCAATCCTACCACAGCTTAAGATCCACAGGCCGAGGGTATTTCGATTTTTCCTGTCCAGGCAGAACCCATTCCAGCACAAACTTCTAAAGCTCCAATTTACTAGGCTGAGGCACCGTTTGAATTCAAGGTTGACCTGACCGCACTCAAAATCAACAAACTTGAGAAGCTATTTAAGAAAGCACAAGGGGTTAACTCCATTCCAGATGTAGAGGATGGGTACACCGAATCTGCAGTTACGTTGCCAGAGTGGTTCAAAATGCCGCACATTGACCGCTTTGATGGCACTAGGCACCTAATGGTACACTTACGTTTATTTTCAAATATCCTACGACTAATGAGTTTAACTAGACTACAGGAGTTGTCACTCTTTGGCTGAAACCATGTCAAGAATAGCTACCATCTAGTATGTTGAGCTGGAAGATTCTGTGAAGCAGAACTAGAAGGAATTGGCCGAGTCCTTCATTGTTCAATACTCCTACAACATGCAAATCGAGGTCACAACTTGTGATCTTGAAGCAATGCGTCAAGAGCCAAATGAGGGCTTCTCTGAGCTTGTAACTAGGTGGAGGGCCAAGGCGTCCATGATGACCACTTGAATGGCAAGTTGCTGCAGAAAATGATTGCTCTCCCCTTATTTACATTCAAAGAACTTCGTGAAATGGGGTTTAAATTGAAGACGCCATGAAGCAGGGGATCATCACTGATGACAAAGAGCTAGCCAAGAGGCTGTTTGTTTGCAGTTCTAATATTGTCGGGGGTTGCACAGCTGCGAGGCCATCAGAAGTGAGTGTTGTCACCACAACCAAATGTAACAACCCCGCCATGTATAATATTTTATATTTGGTTAATTAAGGAGATTTGGGATTTTAATTAGTCATTATCCTAATTTAATTTGAGATTTATCAGAATTGTGGAATCCGATTCGTATATGATTCTATTGAAAATTTATTTTGGATTTAGAATTAAGGGTCCAAATGGCTTAAGGAGGTGGACTTAAGAAGTTGAATCAATTTAATTTTAATTACGGACCCATTTGGGAGTTAATTAAATATTCGATTCAGTTTAGTAAAATTGAGATTCGATTAATTAGGTCCGAATTGGAGATAATTAAGTTAATTAAATTATGAGGATTGAGAATGGTGATTATTACGAATTAAATTTATTTATTGGGTTTCTAATTTGATTATGCAATTTATTGATGGAACTTTGGAGTTTGATTAGAAATTAAAGGCCTAAATGATTTGGGGAATCAAAATTGATGATGACAATAAGTTTAATTTAATATTTGGAGCCTTTTGAGAGTTTGATTAAAAATCTGATTCAGATCGATAATTTTAAATATAATTAATTGGGTTCTAAAGGAAGTCGAATTAGATGAATTAAATCATGTGGAATTTATGATTAGTAGTAATTAATTTAATTATGTGTTAATCAAGATTTATTAAGAATAAGTGTTATTTAATTAAATTAATCTTAACCATAAATTAAATTGTAGAATGCTTTAGATTTTGAGAATATATGTGGGTGTGTGTGCTGAGAAGTGTGTGTGTGTGTGCACAGAGAAGTCTGAGAGTGTGTGTATTATTGTTGTGCTGGAAACTTAAAGTGGGTGCACGTGTGCTTGTGCAATGTTAAGAATTGAACATGTGTGTGTAAGTGTTGATAACCTTCAAGTTTTATATGTGTGCATGAGGAGAGAGAAGAGGCAATCTATTTATTATTTGGTGATAGCATTCTTGTGCTTCATCTTTATTTTGACAGAACCGTGAGAGAGGGAGAGAACTGTGAGTGATCAATTCCTTAGATCCTTGCTGGGAATTTTGAAGAAGATTTAGGAAGCTAGAGAAGAAGAAGATTTAAAGGGGAAATCAAATTTAATTGCTGAAATTAAAATTTGAGGTATGAAATTGAAGCTTGATTTATGTAGGATCTTCTTTTTATGCTTGAGATTGAGAAGGGTTTGGAATCATGTTCATGAAATTAGAGAGAAATTGGGTTTGAGCAAGAAATGAGTTACATACATAATTATGGGAAATTATGTTAAGTTTCATCATTTTAATTTAATTTTGGAAATTGCATGCATAAGAAACTCATCAATCAAGAACTCTAGATGAGGAATCAAAGCTCAAATCTTGTAGATAAATTATCTAAAAGTTGAAATTAAGAAGTAAGTAGATTCAATTCCATGCAATTAAAAAGAAATTAGCAAATTGATAAAAGTTGGGTCTTGCATGTTCAGTCAAGATAGGTTGAAAACTATGAGTTATGGTTCTTTAAATTTGTTATGTATGAGTTTAATTTTGGGAATCATGCTTGAATTGAGTCCCATAAATTACATGCAATAAGGATTATTTGAAGATTTGATCCATGGAATGGGGATAGGTTCAAATTTATGGAAGTTAAATTGGGAATTAATTATGTTGAGTATGATTTTTGTAATCTTACATGAGTTTGAGTCTAATCTCTACATTCATGAACATATTTTTTTAATTTTGAGACTCTAATTGTACATGCATCATGGATTTAAAATAATTGATTTCATGTTTTGATGTAATGAGAATTAAGCTTTGGAAAATGATGGGTTTATGAACAAAGAACTTAATTTGTAAATTAAAGGAGTTTTGATGTAATTGATTTAAAATTGATCATGTTTGATGAAGATGAGCATCAATTGTGTTATTTAAGTTGAAAATGAAGCCTATTGCACATGCATGTGAAATTCAAAGTGATATGGAAATTAATTTGCATGTGAAATTCAAAATGATATGGAAATTAATTTGCATGAGTTTTAAAGATATGAAGTTGGTATGGGTTGTCAAGAAGAATATGAAATAATTTGGGAATTAAATTATGATTTTGGACAAATTAAACTCAATTTTCTTATGGCCTCATATTGTATAAAGACTTCCATAATTTTGTATCAAGAGCATGAGTTTTGGACCCTTTGAATGCTAAGTTCGAGCTTCAAATGCAATTCTAGAAGTTCCAGAATTCGGTATGTCCGCTCGAGCGGGGAAAGTGCCGCTCGAGCGTGAAATGTTGGCTTCCAGAACTTTTGCAGACATTGATGTCCGCTCGAGTGAAAATAGTCACGCTCGAGCGTGGAAATGTAGTAACCAGTACTTTTGCATATCAAAGGGGTCCACTCGAGCGGCCAAATCCGCGCTCGAGCGGAGAGCCCTGTTCCT